>SMJT01000116.1:562455-573831 GCA_004349715.1 Crucihimalaya himalaica | reverse complement strand
TTGTTGAGTCTTTTCTTTAGTTTTAGAGTCTTTCAGGTTCTTTTCGAGTTATAGGCACGTATAGAGCTAATTGGAGGATTTGGAAGCTTTTGAAGCAATCTGGAGTTGAAGCCGTTCGGGAACAAGCTCAGCATCGATCGACACTGAGGAGCATCGATCGATACCACTTACAGCATCGGTCGATGCCAGTGACCCGAACGCGAAACAAACCCAAGATTATCCAGAAGTTTTCCTTATTTTTCGAGATAACTCCAAAACGTTTTGATTAGCTATTTAATTAGGTTTGGCAGCCTCCAGAAAGACACCTTGTGATTTCTGGAGATAGAGTTTTTTCTGCAATTGAGTTTTTGGAGAAAAATTCTAGAACCTCTTTGTATTCTTACTCTATTTCATATTTTATATGATATCTATTTTATTCATGATGTTTATTGCATTCACCATGTCTGAGTAAGATTCCCTGTTAGGATTAGGGTTGCTTAAAGGTATTTGATGAATTATTAAATCGAATTGATTGTTAGGGAATAATCTAGAATCTGATTAATGCTGTTAGGATTAGGGTTGCTTAAAGGTATTTGATGAATTATTAAATCTGAATTGATTGTTAGGAATAATCTATATTAGCTTTTCACCTAGACTTGAGATTAATGCTGATTCTAGCCTCGCGAACTAGAATCTGATTTTAGGTTGTTTGATTGGCACGAAAGTGTGATTGATTGTCTGATCTACTGTTTGGTGAGCAAAAGCCCTATTCGCAAAGAAATTTGGTTTAGGGATTTTGTGAACAATTGAACTTGAACTTTAATGCTTGTTAAATTCATAAAATTTGCAAAGAAATTTGGAATTCTAGGTTTAGACATAGATAGTCTTCGCAACGAAAGTTGTGTTTACTTTACTCTGTGTTTCAAGTTTGAAAGCGGAGCTTAATACATTCTTGACAATTGATTTGATTTGATAATTCTGATTTGCCTGCAAGTTTCCCTAAGCCTAGCGTTTTTCCCCACTGAATTACTACCCGTTTTAATTGTTTTGTTGTTCTTAGTTTCATCTCCTCTTGCTTAGCTTAATTCATATTTCTGAATCTATTGAGTGTTATCTTGAGTCCTTGTGGATTGACCCCTAAAATACTATAGCGACTGCTTAGATACTTTAGGGTATTAGATTTGAGCATATCAAATTTTGGCGCCGTTGCCGGGGACTCTAATTTCACCATTAGATTATGTTTTAGAATTTCGACTAAGTGTTGAGGATCGATCAATACCTCTAGCATCGATCGATACTCGTTGTTACTTTCGTCACTTACGCGTTTTGCCTTTGTGTTTCAGGTGTATGCAGCATCGAGAGACCAAGAGAAGCAAGAACAAGCAGTTGATCAACCTATCTAACGAAGAACTAGCTGAATTAGAGCTACAATCAGAAAGCAAAAGAAACAAGCTGAGATGAATCACCTGATTGTGCTTGCTCGTGATGAGGCTGGGGTTTTGAGAGATCAAGAGGGTCACTTGTGTGACGCGCAAGGACAGAGAATTGATGCAGAAGGTAACGTTATTGCCCCTGCACCAGTTGCTAATGTGGTTATCCCACCAGTTGTGCGTGGGAATGTTGGGAATGCTCAGGGTAATCGCGCCAGAACGCTTGAAGAATACAACAGGCCAGATCAGTTCTATGCAAACCGATCTGCTATCGTATTCCGACTTTTCAGAGGAACGACTTTGAGCTGAAGCCTGCCTACTATACTCTTGTAGGCCAGCATCCGTTTCATGGTCTTTCTCATGAGCATCCCATGGATCATATCGAGAGGTTCGAGGACTTGATCACCAGTATCAAATACAATGGAGTGTCCAATGACTTCCTCTTCTGTAAGCTCTTCCCTTACTCTCTTAGTGGAGATGCAGCCTTACTGCTGAATTTCGACATCAAGTCTGCTGCCACAAAGGCGACTTGTTCAGTTGAATTGAGCTGGATGAGATCAGACACTCCGCCAATGAGAATTCCAAGCTGTACAAGGAAAGGACCAAAGCCTATCATGACAGAGATCCTTTCCGACACTTTGAACCAAATGACCAGGTATTTCTATATAACTCTCGCTTGCAATTGTTTTCCTGGGAAATTGCGTTCTCGTTGGTCAGGTCCCTTCACGATCAAAAGAGGTCCGCCCTACCAGGTGCTGTAGTGTTGCTGAGTGCTGAAGGCAAGGAGTTTCACTGTCAATGGACAGAGGGTGAAACACTATTGGGCGAAAGCCACCATTCCAGATGGGCACATTGTGCCTCTGGCTGAACCACCTGCTGCCTGACTGACCTCCATGTCAAGCTAATGACATTAAACAAGCGCTTGGAGAATACAACAGGCCAGATCAGTTCTATGCAAACCGGATCTGCTATTCGTATTCTGACTTTTCAGAGGAACGACTTTGAGCTGAAGCCTGCCTACTATATCTCTTGTAGGCCAGCATCCGTTTTCATGGTCTTTCTCATGAGCATCAACAAAAAGGACTTATATCATGGTTAAAAGTGGGTAAAAACTATGATATATCAGATATATATATATATATATATATATTTATAATTATGTTTAGAAGAATTGGTAATGGTTTCTATTTTGGATTGATATTTGTGGAGTTGTGGATGGTATAGATTAGCTGGTATTATTTGTAGTTTTAAACGTATGAAACTCAATGGCTGGGTGATTTTTTATTTTAATTACTAATGCATAAGTTTTTAGAGATGATTGCATGAATTTGGAATTTGTTGAAGTAATTATGATGACATCAACTCCAACTGAGTGAACTATAACCAACAATGGAATAATGTAGGGAATGAACAATGTGGGAAATGAACTTCATAATCTATGCCTAAATCAACAAAATAGGCCACCGATTAAGTACTAAATGGCCCACTCCACCAAATAGGCCAAGTTCCCAACACATGTCCAACCAACCCACTCTTTTGTCGACACCTTCACACTTTAAAGATGTCACCGCTTCTCTGATACATTTTCCATCACTGGCTCAAGTACTTCTCGGTCGTCCACAGACTAAAAGCTTTGCTCATCTTAGCCAAACACCATTTTCTTCTCAATGAAACTCCATCCACTCCACTCTCCTCCCCTACAAACGCCAACGCTAACAAATCCGAAAGTTCACCTTTATATATGGTTACCACTGATATTGTTCACCTCAGCTCGCAGCCAGGTACACCTTCTAATCTCCCCGATTTACTTCCAATAGTTACAGCTGGTAATGTTACGTCCTTACCAATCACTTCAATTAGCAATTACTCACTTATAATATGAAATATTTAGATTTATTCTTAGTTTTCAGTTTATAAGAGGATTCTAACATGTTACCTTACACATTTATTGTGTGCATTTCAAACCATTTTCCCTATTTAATTATTTTGACTAGTGTAAATTTTTTTAACTATTTATATATTACTCCATATAAGTGCCACACAATTTATTTATAAAAACAAAAAAAAACATTGAAAGTATATTAGTTCACACATTTTTATATTATGAATAAGACTGAACAATCAACTTTTGAATGCATCCAATATGTATTCACATATTTTTCTTTCATATTTGTGTGTTGTATTTTTATCATGTCATGTTTATGATTATATTTAAGCCCAGCCAACCCTCTCTTTTGTCGACACCCTTATACTTTAACGGCGTCACCGCTTCTCCGACACATTTTCCATCACCGGCTCAGATACTTCTCGGTCCTCCACCAACCATCTGCTCTTCTCATCTTAGCCAAACACCATTTTCTCCTCAATGAAGCTTCATCCACTCGGCTCTCCTCCATCAATTACAAATTAAACGCCAACGCTAACAAATCCAAAAGATTATGGTTTATATATGGTTACCGGTGATACTGCTCAACTCACCTCCCAGCCAGGTACACCTTATAATCTCTCCAATGTACTTCTAGTAGTTACAGTTGGTAATGCTTCGTCCTTACTTGTCACTTCAATTATCAATTACTCGCTTACAACTCCGTCTAATTTATCTAAGTGAACAGAAACTTTTTAGCTTTGTTCTCAGTTTTTTGGTTTATAAGAGGATTGGAACATGTTACCTTATGCATTTATTGAGTGCATTTCAAACTATTATGCCACTTTAATTATTTAGGCTTGTGTAACAATTTCAACTATTTATATATTATTCGATACAAGAGTCCTACAATTTATTTATTTTTTTAAAAAAAACTAAAAAATTCAAAGACTTTTATTTCATGAGTAAGACATAACTATCAACTTTTAAATTTATCCCATCTGAATTCACATATTTTTTTTTCATATTTTTTTGTGTTGTATTTTTATCATTTCAGTTTTTGATTATATTTAAGTCATGTTATTTTTTGTAAACTGATGTTTTCTTTTAATGAAATACAATAATATAAAAGTGTGTGAATTAAATTTAGTTTCAATATGTTTTTATTTAATAAATAAATTGTGGAGCACTTGTATTGAGTAATATATGAATATTTGAGATTTTTACATTAGTCAAAATAACTATAGTGGCAAAATGGTTTGAAATGTCTTCAATTAATGCATAAGATAACATGTTCGGATCCTCTTATTAACATTTTGTACTCATTAATTATTTTGCTGGATTCACTATTACTGACGTGTACGCTGATGTGGACATCCTAAATGGAAAGAAAATTTTCATATTATATATATAAATTTTATAATATTTAACACAGATGAGAACTAGCTAGGGACATTTTGGTCAGGATTTTGCAAGTGGTTTACTGGTGAAAAGTAATGTTGACTTTTTCTTAATTTGGTTACAAAACATTAAAACTCGCTAATCTATGCAAATGTTCCGAATATAATTAATAATAGGGAAGATTACTAAAATAACACTAATCTTTATGTTAATGACTAGATTAACATAAAAAATTTGGAGGTTATATGAGTATAATATATGCCAATAACACCCTTAGTAAGATGTGTTAGTGATGCGGACATTGACCTCACTCGCCAGCCTGACGCACATCTTGTCGCACATCCTGTACCAGAAGTTCAAGAAGGCCCTATGACGCGTTCAAAATCTAAACCACTCAAGATGAGGTTCAACCTAGTTGTACAAGACCTTGTGAACTTCCTAGAACCAGAGATCACTCAAGAAGCCCTGAGAATTCAAGAGAAGACATTGGAGCTACAAGATCCATACAAGTCAAGCTTCACCCCCGAGAATGATCAAGAAAGCCAAGGCAAGGACATCAACGACCATGAAGAGGTTCCAGAAACTTTCCAAGGTATAAAAGAAAAACCCCTAGTCGACTCCTACATCTCCAAACTCGCAAGTCAGAACATAGCTCAAGAAGTGTATCAAGAAGTCCATAAAGAACGTCCATCCGCCTTAAACCGCATCTGGGTAAGTTCTATTCAATTTATTCAATCCTTGCAGGTTCAAAGAGCCTCCCCAACGGCTAGTCCTTCACCCAAAACGACCAGAGGCTTCGAGTTTAAGTTAACAAACTTTAGTTTCCATATTTAGTTTATTTACTTTAAGAAAACGATGAGTTTTGTATTTCTTTAGGGTTTTGCGTTTTGTTTGTTTTGTTGTTGCGTTTTGCTTTTTATTTTGGCCCTAGGGCTAGCTGACGGAGTCTTATAAAGTCCCTCTACAGCAGTTGTAAACCTTTTTACCATTGATTATCAATAAAGAGCCCTACTTCTTCTCTTCGAGTGTTTTTGAGAGAATAAGCTTTGTTGTTCGTCTTGTGTGTGCGATTCACCAAGGCTAGGAGCTCGTGCTTTATCAGAGACTAATCCCAACTCTGTGGTGCACTTCGACCCACCAACACATCCCTTGCATCGAGCCCACACGAGAGAAGAGACCACCATCATGTTAGATCCCCACCATCAACCATCTCTTCTTCTGTAGGAGCTGGTGACCATCCTCTTGTGAAGCCATCCTCTTATCCCACGTACACACTCACCCCTGAGGTGTATATCATCTGGTATCAGAGCTCAGTTCACACTCTCCCTTGCCAGGTTCTATCGTTTCTCTCTTTGTTCTAGTCTAGTTTTGATTTGCTTTAGTTTCTAGTTTAATTTCCCTTTCAAAAAAAAATATATATATATTTAGAACCCTAGATAGTTGCAGCCTTGTTTCTTAAGTTGTTAGTTTCGATTTTAATAAATCTTAAAACCCAAAAGAATTGTAGTTGCTATCGTTTGTTAAGTTGTTTGTCTTGTGCCTTAGTTTGCTATCGTTTGTTAAGGTGTTAGTCTTCTGTTTTTGTTGAGTCCTTCAAATCAAAAATCCATAAAGAGTTAGGTCGTGTTTTGTGTCTTGAGTTGAGTCTTTATCTTGCAATACCTACTCAAAAAAAAAAAAAAATTGTTTGTTTCAATTTTGTTAATTTGCTGCTTTAGCTTTGTTAAATTTCTATTTCGTTGGTACCTTTATTTTTTGTTGTTTTTTCTCAAGTGTAGGACAACTCACATAAGCAATGGGAGAGGAGATTGTACCTCAGCACGCAATGATGCAGATGCTGGCATCTATGAGAGAAGAGATTCGAGGTTTTTGGAGACTGTTTGGGACGGTTAGAGCGGCCTCCACAACTGCCGCAACAAGTACCTCAGCAACTACATCAGCAACCACCTCCACAATGTCCTCAGCCCCAACAAGGCGCAAGAGTGATGCAAGCTCGTAGGAACCTTAGAGAGGAGGATGATGTGCTTCTTTACACGAACGACAATGACCCTCCACCTGATCCATTACGACGCCAACACCAAAGGAGAGAAGACCTGTTGAGGAGGAACCGAGCAAGAGAGGTAGAGCTGCGAGAAACAAGTAAAGATATCAAACTAATACCTCCAATTTTTGCAGGAAAATCAGATCCTGAAGTCTACATGGACTAGGAGAGAAGAATGGAGTATATCTTTAAGTGTTATGGATATGGAGATGCTCGGAAAGTGTCTTTAGCCGCAGCCCAACTAACCGAGAATGGTCTAGCATGGTGGGACAGAACTGTGGTTGAACGGAGGAGACAACTCGTAACCGATCGTTTCTTCAAGTCTTCACAACCGATCGGTGCAAAGTGTCCTAGTGTTAGAGCAAAGATAAAGAAGAAGCATTAACTTTACTTTGCTCTGAACAGATAAGATGGTTTATTTGAGTTTAAATTTATTTTCGTGAGTCTATTTTAAGAAAACCTTTGTTTGCAATTTACTTTCAACTAGCTGTTTTAGAATTTTTTTTTTTTATGTTTGGGTAGACTATTTTATTTCAATCCACTTTTGATAGCATCTTGAATTTTATAAATATTATATATTTTTTTAATTGATTCATGTTAACGAGAAGATTCCTATATATGTTAGTTTCTCTGAATCTAAAAGACAAAATGATATCAATATTTGAACCCAAACTTGCAACTACTTCATTGGAAGAATGACCTATTCGTGTCCTTTTCTATACGAACAAATCTATAGTACCTATTCCAACATGAAAAACCACAAAATTCAAATAATATACAAGAATTTTATTAAAATGCCTAAATCAAAATCGACATTAACGGACGTTAGTAAAATGTTTATTATGCTGGTTCGGATTGCTGATGCACCAAATTCTAAAACACGTTGTTTTGGTTAAATATCTGAAAATATTATGTTGCCTCTGAAATTCGAACTCTCACAAATCTGAGTAAGCGTTTGAACCACCCGGCCAAAGAAACTCTACGTGCTAATAGCATCAACTTCAGAATATATTTATGCAAAATATAAAATCTTTCTAATTAAAAAAAGAATTTTCTCTATTTTTTAATTTTAGTTTTAGTTAAATTTAAAATTTGAAAAATAGAGTAAATTCATTTTTAATTAGAAACTTATATATTTTTGCATATATAATCTAAAATAAAATAAGGAAGAGGAAGAATAAAATTTTTGTTTTCGTTTTAACTAAATTAAAATTTGAGTAAATTCGTTTTTATTGATAAAGATTATATATTTTGCATCTATAATGGAAGAAGAATAAGTTTGTTTTAGTTTTAATTGTAAAAATAAAATAAATTCATTTTTTAATTAGAAATATCTAAAGTTGATGCTATTAGCAAGAAGAGTTGCTTTGGTTGGGTGGTTAAAACGTTTCCTTTCTAACCGGATGTGTGAGAGTTCGAATCTCGGAGGCAACAAAAATTTGACCGAAACAACGTTGTTCTAGGACGTGATGCCACATGAGCAATCCAAGTCAAGCATAGTAAACAGTTGACTAACGTATGTTGATGTCAATTTTGATTTAGGCATTTTTAATGAAATTCATGTATATTATTTGAATTTTGTGGTTGTTCGGGGGCTAAGTCTTATTTTTACCGGTTTTCAATTAACTATTGTTTTGATATATATTTTAAGTATTTTCTTGAGTTAAATAGTGTATTTTAATGTTTTCTTGAGTCTTGACTTGTTTAGAGAAGTTCTAGAGTAAATGGAGATTTTTGGATAATTTTGGATAATTGGAGATGCCGGATCGTGATGAAATGTCAAAAGTTTGGCCTCCGATGGAAGACTTCCCACTGTTGGATCTTCTTCATATTTTGACACATGATAGAGAAGGATGTTAGCTTTCATTTGCAAGTGGTTTGAAGGAAATCTAATGGTGCTTTCATTTGCGAAAGTTATGGCCATTCAACCGACCGGTGGTCACTGAGAACCAACCAGTTGAAGAAGGGGCTCTCAACCGATCGGTGCAAATAAGAACCTGTCGGTTGGCAGAACTTTCACACGAGTATTTTAAAGCCCACAACGAGTCCTAGACTTGAGTTTTAGACCTAGCAGAACCGATCAGTTGCACCTCTCTGCTGATTGGTTGGCGGTTTAAGAAAAATTCCATTTTTCTCAGCTATAGGGCTTCTAGAAAATTTCCATTTTGGAGATTTCAGAATATTTTCATTTCCCTCATCTTTGGGGTTTCTCTCTTTGTACTAAATATAGAGGGCTCGTCCCTAGTTTTAAATCATCCAGCCTTAGTGCGAAAACACCTTGTAAATACTTCTATTAGATTTAATTTAATGTCTTTCTTTGAGAGTTTTATATATAATCTTTGTAGTAGATTTAGCAATATGGTTATGAATTCTTCATCTTTGTGTTGCTCTATCTTTATTATGCTTGAATAATTCTCTGATAGGATTTTTAGATAGGGTTTCTGATAGGATGTATAGATAGGTATTTATGCATGTTCATAATGAGATCGATGTTCTGATTCTTTACGTAGGTTGTTATTAATGCTTATCTTATACGACAACCTAGATAAGTCTTTAGATATTTCTCGCCATCGACACTTGCAATGGAATGTTTGATTGTATCCTAGGTGAGAAAAGTCTCTGAAGACAACAAAAGTTGCTAGGAGTTTTGTGAACAAATCAATCATATTCTTAATGCTTGCTTTCGATCCTAATAATAAACGATGGTTTGTGAGACATTAGGGCAATTAGCATCTATGATTGAGTTCGAGAATGGTTCTTTCATGCTTTCTCTTATGCATGCATTTTTTCTTGCTTAGAATTCCTTTAGGATTCCATTTACCTTCTTTATCTATCAATTGTTATTTCAGACTTATTTAGGATGTTAGAAAAGAAAACAAAAATCACATTATTTTCCTTATCTAAGTTTTAATTATCATATTCCATAGTGTATTTGTTTTGGTCCTTGTGGATTGGATCTTTAAATACTATAGCAGTGTTATCGTACACTTGCATATTATTTGGGGTAAAACTTACAATCAACATCGGGTTAGGCTCTATTGTTTTGTTCGTATAGAAAAAAGAAAGATGAAAAAATTTGAGTTTGAAATTTAAAAGTAGGGTAAATTCAATTTGTTAATTAGAAAGATTATATATATTGCATATAAACGGTAGACTAACGTCAATTTCAATTTTGATTTAGGGATTTTTAATGAAATTCATGTATATTAATTGAATTTTGTGGTTGTTCGGGATGGAATAGGCACTATAGTATTGTTCATTTTTCGGGTTGTTCGGGGTGGAATAGGCTTTATAGTTTTTTGGTTTTTCGGGTTTAAACTTTGTGGTTGTTTGGATTGGAATAGACACTGTAGTTTGTTCTTATAGAAAAAGCACGATGGAAAAATTTCACTGTAAAATTTAAAAAAATAGAGTAAATGTTTTTTTATATTATTAGAAAGATTATATATATTGCATATAAACAGTTGACTAACGTTTGTTATTTTCAACTTTGATTACGCATTCTTAATGAAATATAATTCATCTATATTATTTGATTTTTGTGGTTATTCAGGTTGGAATAGGCACTATAGTTTTGTTCGTATAGAAAAATGCACGATGGAAAAAGTTCAATTTGAAATAGCCCATTCTCCCCTACTTCATTACCCAAATTGAAAAATTGCCATGCTATTGTCTTTACTTATAATGGTTCCATCATTTTTTTTTGTATTTCTTAGAATACACGTCCTCTTCTTCCCTGAGCTCATCCTCCATTTTTGCAAAACCTCTGAAACCTTCAAGTTTTCAAAATCCTTCATAACTCACTCATTTCTAAACAGATTCCAACAATTTTTGGATGATTCCACTCTGTTTTTCGAGCCTAATTCGTTTATCCTAGTCCCAGAACCGATCAATTGAGGTAAGTGCTTCAATTTTGCACTTTTAGGTCCGATTTTGGTGTTAAAGCATAAGAAGGTTGGGATTTTTGATTCCTTGCATGTTTGGCTTGATTATTGGGTGAAAATTGAGGCCTAAAAGTTTTTGAAACAGATAAGGTGGTTAGATTTGAGAAGTTTTTTTTTTTTTTGGATGAGAACTTTGAATTTTAGAATAATAGAGGATTGTGATTTTAGGATTTTTTAGCTTGCATGATGCTTATGATTATTTATCTTGAATAATTGATATATCATGGTTTTTACCCATTTTTAGCCATGATATAAGTCCTTTTTGTCGAGTCTTTTCTCTAGTTTTAGAGTCTTTCAGGTTCTTTTCAAGATATAGGCGCTATGGAGCTAATTGGAGGATTTGAGAAGCTTTTGAGGCAATCCAGAGTTGAAGCCGTTCGGGAACAAGCTCAGCATCGATCGACACTGTGAAGCATCGATCGACGCTCTACGTTTGAGAGTTCCACGACCAGAAGACCAAGCATCGATCGATACCATTTATGGCATCGGTCGATGCCCGTGACCAGAACGTGTGACAAGCCCAAGATTTATTCAGAAGCTTTCCTTATCTTTCGAGAGAGATTCCAAAACGTTTTAGAAACAATATAATTAGGTTTTAAACCTCAGTAGAGGCATCGGATTGTATTGAGTTTTACCTTGTGATTTCTGGAGAGAGAGTTCTTCGACAATCGAGTATTTTGGAGAAGAATTCTTGAACCTTTTTGTTATTCTTATTTC
>SMJT01000116.1:483507-551693 GCA_004349715.1 Crucihimalaya himalaica | reverse complement strand
CTGATCTAGTGTTTGGTGAGCAAAAGCCCTATTCGCAAAGGAATTTGGTTTAGGGATTTTGTGAACAATTGAACTTGAACTTTAATGCTTGTTTAAATTCTATGAATTTGCAAAGGAATTTGGAATTCTAGGTTTAGACATAGATAGTTTTCGCAACGACAGTTGGTTTACTTTACATCTGTGTTTCGAGTTTGAAAGCGGAGCTTAATCTATTCCTGACAATTGATTTGATTTGATAATCCTGATTTACCTGCAAGTTTCCCTAAGCCTAGCTTTTCCTCCATTGATTTAATAACATTGACTTACTTAATTTTGTTATTTCTTAATTCCATCTATTCTGCTTAGCTTAGTTATTATTTCTGAATCTATTGAGTGTTATCTTGAGTCTTTGTGGTTCGACCCCTAAATTACTATAGCGACTGCTTAGATACTTTAGGGTATTAGTTTTGAGCATATCAATTATACATGATTTAAGAGGAAGCATTTGATGAGTTTGGTGATTATTTTCGATTGATTTAGATACATTTTGAATTTAGCATAGTTTTGCTTAAAATTTGGAATTTTTACAATTTATTTGATTTCAATCCATTTACATATCGTGCTTTAATTATTTTGGGAATGTACAAAAACTTTCAAGTAGTTTTCTACTTCTAAAATTCTACTGTAAAATTTCTGAAATACCAAAAGGAATTCATATGTTTTTTTTTTGCAGATATGGCTCCACATACACGAGGAGAGAGCTTGCTAGCAGGTATGGCCTCACTGCCAAGGAGTATGGCTGCTCAGCAGTTAGAGTAGAGCGAGCAGAACGTTACTAGCAAAACACGGATGGAGAGCTGCACATTCCATCCCATGAAATTAGTCTAGGATGGGATCTTAACGGAGTTGGCCCTCAAAGAGGAGGTACAAAGGATGCTGGAGACGATAAGGTTTGGTACAATTCATACTAGATCCTGGGATTTGTACGAGCATGCGGCACGAGACTTTCTGGCTTCAATTAAGGTGCATTACCCTATAGGCCTTAAGGTGGCCTCCAAGGGATGGACTAGCTTATTCATTAGGGAGCATGATCACAAGCTATCCATCCACCTAACTTTATCTTTGAGTTCCCGAGGCGTACAGACACATGTGCTGGCTTTGTTTTCGAGCCTAATGAGGGCATGATGACTATCTTTTCATGTACGTGTGTTTTAGGGGTTTTGAAGCAAGCCAATATTAGGAGCCTCGTGTTGTGCATTGTTGCCAAGTTCGTTAGCAACACCATCTTGAGCAGACACAAGGTTGGGACTCTCAGGTCTTTTGAGTTGTGGATGCTTCGCGATGCAGTTCGCGCCTTCATCAAGACTATAGAGGATGTTGGATATGGACAGCCGCACGTTATTGATTTTGAGCTCTCCTAGCTGCTGAGTTTGTTGCTGCGAGGACCACTACCCAAAGACGACGACGCATCTACTTAGGCTCCCTTGTTACGCCAATCCTAAAGGCGATTGAATACGAGGCTCTACTGCCTGCTTATGAGGTACGGAGGATGTACATTGACATAGCTCACCTCTATGCCACTTCCATTTTCGATAGAGATACTTTTGTTCTGCAGTTTCAGGACCGTCGCGCCACCTACATATTTTTGCAGCTACCAGTGCGACATCTAACATATATTGCTTTGAGCGCTTAGGTAGATTTCATGCCTCTTTCTGATGCTCCATGTGTAGGTCCTACTGGACAGAGCAATGCCGCTCATCATTCTCAGGCTCGAGCAACAAGTCAGGCACCATGGCGTCCACTTTGTCTCAGGGCCCACTCCTCGATTTTGATAGATGAAGTTATGTTATCTTTGTATTGCTATATCTCTACCATGCTTGAGTAATTCTCTGTTGGGTTTTAAGGTTTCTAATAGGATGTTTTAGATGGTTATTCATGCATGTTCATATTGACATTGATGTTTTAATTCTTCCTCTAGGTTGTTATTAATGTGTATCTTAGGCAAGAGTCTTGATATGCCATTAGATGTTTCTCGAAAATGAGAGTTGCAATGGAACGTTGGATTGTGACCTATGTGAGCAAATCATTCCATGACAACGAGAGTTGCTAAGAGCTTTATGAACCTATAAATCCTATACGTAATGCTTGCTTTTAATCATGAAAATAAACGAGAGTTTTTGTTAGGGTTGTTAGCTTGGTAGTTATCACTAAGAGATTAGGGTAACTAGTATTTATGATTGAGTTCAGGAATTGTTATAATGCTTTCTCACATGCATGCATGTTGCTTGTTTAGGATCCTTTAGAATTCCCCTTACCCAATTTATCTATCCATTGTTCATATCATATTTATTTTTCGCGGGAAAATGGTGTTGGAGGACTGAATAGAGAGAAGTGGACCTAAAAAGTTGTTCAAGTTGATCAAATGGGCTTTAAGTGGATCAAAAGAAAAAAATCTCTGAGGTGAGAATCGACCGACTACACTTTGCACCGATCGGTTGACGCTTTTGGAAAATTTCTATTTTCTAATTTTTAAGGCTTCCCATTTGCACTATAAATAGAGAGCTCGTCCTTAAGCCCTAATACATTTAAGTGTTATTTAGAGTTTTCTTGATGGTTTTGTAGCTTATTAGTAATTCAATTATGTGTTTTTCATCCTTTTCTTGCTTGTCTTCTACTATGCTTGAGTAATTCTTTGTTGTTTTTTTTTGTTTCGAATAAGATATTTTAGATAGGTATTTACGCATGTTATTATTGAGAATAATGTTTGAATTCTTCACCTAGGTTGTTTAGTTATAACTTTTATCTTAGATGGGAGTCAAGATATCACCTTTAGATGTTACAAGACAACGACTGTTGGATGAAGCCTTGGAATCTAGCATAGGTGAGCAAGGTACCTGTACACAACGAAAATTGGTAGAAGCCTTGTGAACATATTAATCATTTGCTTAATGTTTGCTAATAAACGAAAGTTTTTGTTAGGATTGTTTAGCTTAATAATTATTAGTTAAGGTAATTAATATTTATGATTGAGTTCGAGAATGGGTCTTTAATGCCTTCTCATAATAATGCATATTGCTTGTTTTGAAATCCTAAAGGATTCCTAATCACCCAACTTATCTATCCATTGTTTTTACTATCTATTTATTTAATTTGGTAGAAAAAAAACAGAAATCGTATTTTATTGTCCTAGATAAGATTTAATTGCTACAATCCATAGTGTAGCAATTCAATCATGAATTCAATCTCTAAATACTACAGCGGTGTTATCGTACACTTGCAGTATAATTTGGGGTAAAACTTACACTCTACATGATTATGCACAACGAGAGTCGGTAGAAGTGTTCGAATACAGACTAGGTGATCAAGATAATTACGTGCAATGAGAGTTTTTGGAAGCCTTGTGAACATATCGATCCTTTACTTAATGATTTTTAAAGATCTTAATAATAAACAATATTTTTTTTTTGTTAGGATTGTTTAATTTAGTACGTTATCGCTAAGAGATTAAGGTAACTGAATATCGCTAACCCAATATTCTATCCTTTACTTTATTTTATTTGTTTTTATTAATTAAAAGAAAAACAAAAATCATATTTTCTGTTCTACCTAGGTTTCAATTATTATAATCTATAGTGTATTCGTTTTGGGCCTTGTGGATTCGATTCTTATGTACTACAATAGTGTTATCGTACACTTGCGGTATTCATTTGGGGTAAAACTTACACTCACCAGTTTTTATCACCGTTGTCGGGGACAATTAACGAGTGTCTTTGATACCTTCTAGGATTTTAATTATTTTTCTATCTCATTGTTTGAAAGTTAATGAATAGAAGGAGTCACGATTCTAACAATTTGATACCATCAGACAACAACGTATTAGGGAGAAACGAGTGCACCAGTGATATTGAAGGAGTTGGGCATGATGGAAACATTGTCGGAAACCTCCATCCACCGATTGGTCAGAATGCTCAATCTCAATCGGTCGATGCACTAAACTAACTGATCGATTTGAGAAGGCCTAAGCAACGGGTCAATTATCACAATCAACCAATCGGTTTACAAGTTGCCATTGGGCCTGCTGAGGCCACTTTGGCAGACTACAATACTCGTAATAAGTTCTATCCTGATAGTGCGGCTATCCATTCACATATGCCTCAAAAACAAGACTACCGCATTGAAACTTCGATGATTCAATTAGTGAATCAATCGATCTTCAAGGGTCTCGCCTCTGAAAATCCCATGGAACAAGTCCAAAATTTTGAGGATCTTTGTAGAATGATCAGAGCAATTGGGGTGCCCCAAAACTATCAACTCTTGACCTTATTCAAGTTCTCCCTCGGTGATAAGGCCACATAATGTTTGAGGCTTCTGAGCCAGGTTCAATAACTACTTGGGCCAATGTCGTGATCAATTCATTAACCAACTGTACCCGAGCTCTTAGACTACTCAGCTGAGGAACAAGATCTTTATATTTCAGAAGCGGGAAATGAGTCGTTTGTTTAGGCATGGGATCGGTTTAGACGATACTTGAAAGACTATCTGCATAATGGTTACACTCACAAGAACCTGTTACACATTTTCTATCAACTTGTCTTAGAGAAGTTGTTAATGGAATTTTACAACAACACCGTTCGGGAGGCCAACCTCCTCATCGAGAATTTTGCTCCTGGTAATATCAACCATTGGCCTGGGTATGATAGATCAAAGAGGGTTGCTGTCAATAGTGTAGACACCAACAAATACCAAGACCTGAAGGAAGTGGTTGATTTGCTGCTGAAACTTTGTTGAGTGTAAGTTTTACCCCAAGTAATATAACAAGTGTACAATAACACCATTTTAGTATTTAAGGATCGAATCACCAAGAACCAAAACAATTACATTATGGATTATGATAATTAAAACATAGATATGGAAAATAAATATGTTTTTTTCTTATTTTCTAATAACCTAATAAGATAATTATGAACAATGATAGATAAGTTAGGCAAATGGAATCCTAAAGAAATACAAAACAAGCAACATGGATGCATATTAGAAAGCATTAAAAACCATCTTCGAACTCAATCACATATATAAAGTACCCTAGTGTCCCAATGATAATTACTAAGCTAACAACCCTAACAAAAAATAATCAGAATCTTCAAAATGGAAACTCTACAAAACTGCTTCAACCGATCAGTGCAAGAATGCAACTGTTTGGTTTTTCATGTTTCTCCAACCGATCAGCTTTGATTGCAACCTATCAGTTCGTGGCTCCGAGCATTGCTTCATTATGGTCAATTTTGAAGCCCATCAGATCTTCTGACGCCCGTTTAATATTTTTGAAGTCCATTGCTTTTTTTGGAGTCCCGAACCGATCGATTGAGATCAGCACCGAGGTTGAAGAAGCATGAAGAACCGATCGGTTTCATCCTTGCACCGATCGATTGGAGGAGTTTTGTGAAGTTTCTATTTTGTCGATTTTGAAAGGTTTACATTTTTCTCTACCGCTCTTGTACTATATGAACGGGGATCGACCCTTCCTCAAAATTACTTATACACAAGCCATAGAGCAATAAACAACATGTTAATACTTTTCTCATAGTTTTAAAATAATGATTCTTTTAGAGTATTATTTATAGTTTTAGTAGTAGATTTAGCAATTGTTTATGAGTTCTTTATATTCGTCTTGCTCTATCTCTACCATGATTGATATACATCTCTGTTAGACTTTAGGATTTTTGTTAGGATGTTTTAGATAAGTTTCTATGCATGTTCATATTGAGATTGATGTTTTGATACTTCACCTAGGTTGTTATCAATGCTTGTTCTAGATGACAGTCTAAACATACCTATAGATATTTCTCGACAAGGACAGTTGCAATGGAATGTTCGATTGTAGCCTTGTTGAGCAAAGGATCTGAAGACAACGACAATTGCTAGGAACCTTAATTTGTGAACAAATTGATCTTGTTCTTAATGTTTGCTTTGAATTCTAAAAATACTCGACAATTTTTGTTAGGATTGTTAGCTTAGTAACTATCACTTGAACACTAGGGTAGTTAATATCTTTGATTGAGTTCGAGAATGGTTTTTAATGCATTCTATATGCATGCATGTTACTTGTTTAGGATTTCTCTTTTGGATTCTCTGTGTCTAACCTGTTTATCCTTGTTCATAAATCTTATTAGGTTGTTAGGAAAAATAAAAATAAAATTATTTTACCTAGCCAATTTTGATTATCATAATCCATAGTGTAATCCTTTTGGTCCATGTGGATTCGATCCTTAAATACTATAGCAGTGTTATCGTACACTTGCGATATTATTTGAGGTAAAAATTACACCCAACACTATCATCAATAGGGATGTACTGGGTGCATTAGACAATCCAAATGACATGACTAGCCACTCAAACAACCCATTCTTTGTCTTGAATGCAATTTTCCACTCATCTCGTTCTTTCATTCTAATTTGATGGTATCCACTTCTCAGAATAATCTTCAAAAACGCATTTGATCCATTCAGCTCATCCAGCATATCATCCAACCGTGATATAGGGTAATGATACTTGATGGTGATCTTGGTTATAACTCTTCTTTCCACACACATCCTCACCAAACTATCCTTCTTTGGCACAAGTAGAGCTGGAACAAAACATGCACTCATGCTCTCCCTTATGTAGCCTCTAGCAATCAGCTCTTGAACTTGTCTTTGCAGCTCCTTAGCTTCCATAGGATTACATCTATAAGTTTGGCGATTAGGCAAAGGTGCACCGGGCAACAAATCAATTTGGTGCTCAATCCTTCTAATTGGAGGCAAACCAGGTGGTAAATCTTGGGGAACACCTCACGAAACCCCCGCATCTGATTTTGCAGCATTGGATGAGTATTCTCCATATCTCTCTCATCACTCTTTTCAACCACCAATAATGCAAAAACTTCCTTCCACTTACCAATCTTTTTTACAACCTGTGATTCTCCCAAGAAAAGACTTTCCCTACATCTCTTTTCTTCACCATCTCTGTTTTATCACATAGAATAGGTACCAAGAGTCGCAACGTGATATGCTTCTTATCCTTGTAAAATGAATAAGTGTTCTTGTACCCATCATGCATAGCATTTCTATCAAAATCCCAAGGTCTCCCAATCAGTATATGACAAGCATTCATTGGAATAACATCCCAAAGCACCTTATCTTGATAGTTCTTTCGAATAGAGAAAGGGACCAGAACCTGTTTTGAAATCCCATCATTCAACCACTTCAGCTTGTATGGTTGCTTATGCTTTGTAGTAGGCAAACTCAGCTTCTCCACAAGTGTACTAGACGCCACATTAGTACAACTCCGACTATCAATGATTAGATTGCAAACCTTTCCCAGAACTATGCAACAAGTCTGAAATATGTTTTATCTTTGTGCCTCTTCTACAATAAGAACGTAATGCAACGCTCTTCTAAACACAAATAATTCTCCATGATCTGGTTGTTCAACAATTTCTTCTTCTTCATCATGAACCTTTTGATCCACAGCTTCCAAATCAAGAGCATCCTGAATTAATTCCTCTCCAATCTCTTGAATCTCCAGAATTGTTATCAGCCTTCTGTTAGGACACTCAGCTTGATAATGCCCAAATCATTGACACTTAAAGCATTTCTTCTTCAGATTCACGTCCACATGTGATGTACTAGCCTTAAATTCTGTCTTCTTGCTGCTACTCCCAACGTCACCTTTAACAACCAGGTTTTGATTTAGAGAAAAACTAGAATTGTAAAACCTTGTGAAAGGATTCTTTCCTGCCTTAACCTGTTTCTCCTAACTGATAACAAGCTTCTTCACGTCATTAAGAGTCCACTAAGGTTGCAGCTCCACCTTAGATTCAATTTCCTCATTCAAATCATGTACAAAGCGCACAATGGTTCTCTCGTGTGGCTCCTCTATGTCACATCTTAACTGAAACAAATCAAACTTCTGTGTGTATTCTTTAAACTACGTCTTTCATGCTTCAAGTGAGTAAGTTTCAGGTACACATCATGCTTGTAATCATCAGGTAAGAACCGCCTCTTCATAAGTAGCTTAAGCTTCTCCCAAGACCTGATTCTAGTCTTGCCTTCTCTAACACGCTGCTACTTAGTAATATCCCCCTTCAACCTCAAGGTTTCTACCTTAAACATCTTTTCATCACTATATGTGTTGTATTCAAAGGACCTCTTAATAGATCTCAACCAATCTAGAAAGTCATTTGGATTTAGATTACCTTCAAAATCAGGAAAATCTACTTTGGACTCTTCTCCACGATGACGTTGTTGCTGGTGCAACACACGATTTTCCCTTCTTCTTCTCCCACAATCCATATGGATGTTAGAATCCACATCATCTGAATCAATACCATGAGAAGAACATCTACCTCCATCAGAAGATGAACAATCATCTTCAACTCTTTAACTCCTAGGCTGCTATTTTTTCATGCCATTATAAGCTTTAACCATCTGCGGCATCTGCTGCCTTAATTCGGCCATCTCTCCCCCAATACGTTCAGCATGAGCCTGATCAAGAGTCATCCAATTGTAGGAAATTCCATGAAAACTTCACTCCAGCAACCTAAGCTGCTCTGATACCCAATTTGATGTGTGTTTCGGAAGTAAAACAGAGTGAAAAATAAGAGATTGAATGTAATAACCCGTACTAGGATTAGTGGTACTCATGTACGCGGTACATGAGTTGAAGAGATTCGTTCGGACAAAAATTAGAGAACGACGAATACGACTCGACAAAAAGTCTTAAAAAGCCAAAAGAGGAGGTATCATCCTAAGAAAAATAAAATGGAATGACAAAAATCCGTGAAGCCACGTACGAGTCACGGGTATCGTCCGTAGCACCGCGGGAGGCAACGATAACGAGTATAATGTGTACGAAGAGAAGAGTGTTTAGCCACGAGACAAAGAGAATCCGAACAAGAGCAATGTGCCAAATTACATGGTAGATATCAAGGAAAATCACGGGAAGGAAATGCACGCCGAACCAAGGTCATAGAATCTATGTGAAAGTGACAGCGGTTATGCCTAAGACGGAAGGGGCAAAACAGAGGAAGGAGTCATCAGAGTAGCCACCGGAGTCTACCGAAACAGTTCTGACCACCGCCGGATGTTCTCCCGAAAAGTTGCTGGAATTCGCCGGACATCGTCGGAGAATTTTCGGAAGCCATTGAAAGCAAGGAGGCATCATCGGAACAGTAGAGCTGTGATATGCTCAAAATTAATACCCTAAAGTATCTAAGCAGTCGCTACAGTATTTTAGGGGTCGAACCACAAAGACTCAGAGAATCACACAATAGATTTCAAGAATCAAATTACGCTAAGTAATAATAATGAAAACAGAAAAGGCAATCAATCAAAAGTAACTGTAAAATCAATGGAGAGGAAATAGGCTTAGGGTATTTCTCAGGAAATCAAGGAATGCAGATAAATCAATCAACAGGATTTAGGTTAAGCACTGTTCTCGAACTCAAATCACTAAGATATAATTAACCAACTTCCGTTGCGAAAACTATCTAAGTCTAAATCCTAGAATTCCAAATTCCTTTGCAAATCCTAAAGATCTAAACCAGCTTTAATGTCCAAGTTTGATATGTTCACAAAATAATTAAACCAAATTCCTTTGCAGATAATTATTTTGCTCACCCTAGGTTCTGTCAGGTTATCAATCTCACTTCCGTGAATAATCAACAATCCTAAAATCTAGATTCCAGATTCGTCAACCTAGAACTAGCTTTGAGAACAACCTATGGTGAAGAACTCAATTGATTATGAACCCTAACAGATCAATCTATCTAACAAGCCATGAAATCCTTAATGAGAAAACCCTAAACCTAAAAGGGATCTACTCAGACATGCAGAATGAAGCAAACAACATGATTGAATAGATCATCAAAGTAAGAAATATCAAAAGGGTTCGAAATCTTCTCTCCCGAACAGAGTTTCAGACTTGTCTCCCTAAAGAACCAAAGTAAGAATAAAGTAAAATCAAGCATAGCCTAAACAGGTGGCTGAAAACCCTATTTATAAGTCTAAAACACGTTCTGGGCTTTCTTGTAAATAATAAAGTCTTCTGGGCCAAAAAGCAGATTCTTCTAAGTCGTAGAAAGTCGCGTTTTCCTTTCCTGCAGTCGGCATCGATCGATACCAGCTGGTATCGGTCGATACCAGGACATTTCTGGTGTTTGCCAGACTGGACTGTCTTCACGAAAACTGGCATAACTTTTGATCGCACCGTTGGAATGGCTTCAAACCACTTCCAAATGAAAGCTAATCCATTGATCTATCTCGTGTCCAAATTTGAGCTCAATCCATCGGTGGGAACGTCTTCAACGAATGCCACAAAGCTCCAGAATGCTCTAAAAACTCCAATTAAGCTCCAAACATGCTAAAACCTGAAAAGACTCTAAAAGACTACGGAAACAATAGAAAGACTCGATAAAAAGGACTTATATCATGGTCTAAAACGGGTAAAAACCATGATATATCAACTCCCCCAGACTTAACCTTTGCTTGCCCTCAAGCAAACAGAAAACCAAACCATGGAAAGAAGTTTGAAAACGCAGAGACTCACTTGTTCTTGAAACACTGCAATGATCCTTCTTCCTAATATCTTCTCATTACTTTGCCAGTCCCAGATCTAACCACCATGTACTTCTCCGTAAACCTTTGCAGCTTTCCCAGAACCCACACATAGTATCACAGCTTCATCCATAAAAACCATCATTGCCAGTTTCATCGCTGTAATCAATGTCCAAGAACTTCCAGATTCTTTCCCAAACAATATCATGATAAAAGAAATACCTGAAATTTTCACTCTTTTTGGTATTTGTTCTCTCCCCCAGACTTATTTTTGATCATGTTCTTTCTCTTTTTTTTTTCTTTTTAGCTCTGCATATACACATTAAGGTCTGCGACGCGAGTATTGATGGTGTTTGCCACCGAATCCCCGGTTCTTTCCTCTCTGTGTATCAAAGGTGTAGGCGAATAGTGGTATCACGGGAAATTTTCCTAACCTCGCTTCCAACCTTTGTGTGATCATTCCTTCACAAGTAGAATAATGGGATCGCTGGAAATTTTCCTAGCCCTCTACTCAGAAGAAAATCATCTCATCTTTTATGCTCTTTTGTAAACTTATAACAGGGGAGAGAAATACCATCACTTTAAACACATGGGTTCCTTTTGTCAGATATGAATGAGGAATCAAGTTCTGGAAACACTAACCACATCGATGAAGTGCAAAAATTAGGCTCAGGTTTTGATGAAATCCACTGGAAACATGTGTGTTTTCTAGTCAACTGGTCAGCCTTTGGATTTTTCATTAGTCGATCTGAAAAACTGGTTCTGTAACAATGGACACTCAGAAGTAAAGTCAGCACAGTAAGTTCAAAAACAAGATCATAATCTCCAGGACAATTTTGACTCAATAAAACAAATTTTGACACAAAAACGACTGACTCTAAGAAAACGAACACGTTGTCAGCAACTACCTCCCCCAGACTTAAACAACACTGTCCCCAGTGTTATCTAGCCTAGAGTTGGTAAAAGAAATCAGAAGAACTCAGAGGAATAGTGAAAAACAAACGAGAAGATACCTGTGCGCAGGGTATCGACCGATACCATTGCTGGTGTCGATCGATACTCGGATCATGAGTCGATGAATTCCCTTTTCCTAATGAAGCGTAGCCTAAACAGGTGGCTGAAAACCCTATTTATAAGTCTAAAACACGTTCTGGGCTTTCTTGTAAATAATAAAGTCTTCTGGGCCAAGTTGCAGACTCTTAAAACTTGTAAAAACGCGTGTTTTCCCTTCCTGCATTCGGTATCGATCGATACCAGGACATTTCTGGTTTTTGCCAAACTGGACTGTCTTCACGAAAACTGGCATAACTTTTGATCGCACCGTTGGAATGGCTTCAAACCACTTCCAAATGAAATCTAATCCATTGATCTATCTCGTGTCCAAATTTGAGCTCAATCCATCGGTGGAAACGTCTTCAACGAATGCCACAAAGCTCCAGAATGCTCTAAAAACTCCAATTAAGCTCCAAACATGCTAAAACCTGAAAAGACTCTAAAAGACTACGGAAACAATAGAAAGACTCGATAAAAAGGACTTATATCATGGTCTAAAACGGGTAAAAACCATGATATATCAACTCCCCCAGACTTAACCTTTGCTTGCCCTCAAGCAAACAGAAAACCAAACCATGGAAAGAAGTTTGAAAACGCAGAGACTCACTTGTTCTTGAAACACTGCAATGATCCTTCTTCCTAATATCTTCTCATTACTTTGCCAGTCCCAGATCTAACCACCATGTACTTCTCCGTAAACCTTTGCAGCTTTCCCAGAACCCACACATAGTATCACAGCTTCATCCATAAAAACCATCATTGCCAGTTTCATCGCTGTAATCAATGTCCAAGAACTTCCAGATTCTTTCCCAAACAATATCATGATAAAAGAAATACCTGAAATTTTCACTCTTTTTGGTATTTGTTCTCTCCCCCAGACTTATTTTTGATCATGTTCTTTCTCTTTTTTTTTTCTTTTTTAGCTCTGCATATACACATTAAGGTCTGCGACGCGAGTATTGATGGTGTTTGCCACCGAATCCCCGGTTCTTTCCTCTCTGTGTATCAAAGGTGTAGGCGAATAGTGGTATCACGGGAAATTTTCCTAACCTCGCTTCCAACCTTTGTGTGATCATTCCTTCACAAGTAGAATAATGGGATCGCTGGAAATTTTCCTAGCCCTCTACTCAGAAGAAAATCATCTCATCTTTTATGCTCTTTTGTAAACTTATAACAGGGGAGAGAAATACCATCACTTTAAACACATGGGTTCCTTTTGTCAGATATGAATGAGGAATCAAGTTCTGGAAACACTAACCACATCGATGAAGTGCAAAAATTAGGCTCAGGTTTTGATGAAATCCACTGGAAACATGTGTGTTTTCTAGTCAACTGGTCAGCCTTTGGATTTTTCATTAGTCGATCTGAAAAACTGGTTCTGTAACAATGGACACTCAGAAGTAAAGTCAGCACAGTAAGTTCAAAAACAAGATCATAATCTCCAGGACAATTTTGACTCAATAAAACAAATTTTGACACAAAAACGACTGACTCTAAGAAAACGAACACGTTGTCAGCAACTACCTCCCCCAGACTTAAACAACACTGTCCCCAGTGTTATCTAGCCTAGAGTTGGTAAAAGAAATCAGAAGAACTCAGAGGAATAGTGAAAAACAAACGAGAAGATACCTGTGCGCAGGGTATCGACCGATACCATTGCTGGTGTCGATCGATACTCGGATCATGAGTCGATGAATTCCCTTTTCCTAATGAAGCGTAGCCTAAACAGGTGGCTGAAAACCCTATTTATAAGTCTAAAACACGTTCTGGGCTTTCTTGTAAATAATAAAGTCTTCTGGGCCAAGTTGCAGACTCTTAAAACTTGTAAAAACGCGTGTTTTCCCTTCCTGCATTCGGTATCGATCGATACCAGGACATTTCTGGTTTTTGCCAAACTGGACTGTCTTCACGAAAACTGGCATAACTTTTGATCGCACCGTTGGAATGGCTTCAAACCACTTCCAAATGAAATCTAATCCATTGATCTATCTCGTGTCCAAATTTGAGCTCAATCCATCGGTGGAAACGTCTTCAACGAATGCCACAAAGCTCCAGAATGCTCTAAAAACTCCAATTAAGCTCCAAACATGCTAAAACCTGAAAAGACTCTAAAAGACTACGGAAACAATAGAAAGACTCGATAAAAAGGACTTATATCATGGTCTAAAACGGGTAAAAACCATGATATATCAACTCCCCCAGACTTAACCTTTGCTTGCCCTCAAGCAAACAGAAAACCAAACCATGGAAAGAAGTTTGAAAACGCAGAGACTCACTTGTTCTTGAAACACTGCAATGATCCTTCTTCCTAATATCTTCTCATTACTTTGCCAGTCCCAGATCTAACCACCATGTACTTCTCCGTAAACCTTTGCAGCTTTCCCAGAACCCACACATAGTATCACAGCTTCATCCATAAAAACCATCATTGCCAGTTTCATCGCTGTAATCAATGTCCAAGAACTTCCAGATTCTTTCCCAAACAATATCATGATAAAAGAAATACCTGAAATTTTCACTCTTTTTGGTATTTGTTCTCTCCCCCAGACTTATTTTTGATCATGTTCTTTCTCTTTTTTTTTTCTTTTTTAGCTCTGCATATACACATTAAGGTCTGCGACGCGAGTATTGATGGTGTTTGCCACCGAATCCCCGGTTCTTTCCTCTCTGTGTATCAAAGGTGTAGGCGAATAGTGGTATCACGGGAAATTTTCCTAACCTCGCTTCCAACCTTTGTGTGATCATTCCTTCACAAGTAGAATAATGGGATCGCTGGAAATTTTCCTAGCCCTCTACTCAGAAGAAAATCATCTCATCTTTTATGCTCTTTTGTAAACTTATAACAGGGGAGAGAAATACCATCACTTTAAACACATGGGTTCCTTTTGTCAGATATGAATGAGGAATCAAGTTCTGGAAACACTAACCACATCGATGAAGTGCAAAAATTAGGCTCAGGTTTTGATGAAATCCACTGGAAACATGTGTGTTTTCTAGTCAACTGGTCAGCCTTTGGATTTTTCATTAGTCGATCTGAAAAACTGGTTCTGTAACAATGGACACTCAGAAGTAAAGTCAGCACAGTAAGTTCAAAAACAAGATCATAATCTCCAGGACAATTTTGACTCAATAAAACAAATTTTGACACAAAAACGACTGACTCTAAGAAAACGAACACGTTGTCAGCAACTACCTCCCCCAGACTTAAACAACACTGTCCCCAGTGTTATCTAGCCTAGAGTTGGTAAAAGAAATCAGAAGAACTCAGAGGAATAGTGAAAAACAAACGAGAAGATACCTGTGCGCAGGGTATCGACCGATACCATTGCTGGTGTCGATCGATACTCGGATCATGAGTCGATGAATTCCCTTTTCCTAATGAAGCGTAGCCTAAACAGGTGGCTGAAAACCCTATTTATAAGTCTAAAACACGTTCTGGGCTTTCTTGTAAATAATAAAGTCTTCTGGGCCAAAAAGCAGATTCTTCTAAGTCGTACAAAGTCGCGTTTTCCTTTCCTGCAGTCGGCATCGATCGATACCAGGACATTTCTGGTGTTTGCCAGACTGGACTGTCTTCACGAAAACTGGCATAACCTTTGATCGCACCGTTGGAATGGCTTCAAACCACTTCCAAATGAAAGCTAATCCATTGATCTATCTCGTGTCCATATTTGAGCTCAATCCATCGATGGGAACGTCTTCAACGAATGCCACAAAGCTCCAGAATGCTCTAATATCTCCAATTAAGCTCCGAACATGCTAAAACCTGAAAAGACTCTAAAAGACTACGAAAACACTAGAAAGACTCGGTAAAAAGGACTTATATCATGGTCTTAAATGGGTAAAAACCATGATATATCAAGCTGTCATCGGAACAGTAGATTCATCACTGGAACAGTAGATTAGATGCAAGAAAAATAGGCTGGACCAACGGTTGGAAGACACGTGTCACCGGAGCGGTAAACGATTCGCTAGAAAATTGTCTGATCGCCAGAAAACGCCATCTATAAGCTTCTAGAAACTCCAACCGCCACTTGTCATCACCAGAGGGACACTTGTCAACAACGTGAAAACTTGTTGGACAAGAGCGCCACTTGTCGCCGCAGGTCAACAGTTGTCATCGTCGGACCGACCTTTGTCGACGGACGCCGGACACATGTCGCCGTGCATGGAGGGTCACCTTGCCTAGAAAAGGAGAAGAGAATTTGCTCATTCTTTACACCATAAACAATTGTCACTCACTTGCTAAAGGGAAAAGAAGAGAGCTTGAAGCCTGAGTAACGTGCGATCGCAGAATTCTTCATCCGTGTGAGGATCCGTCCGAGGGAAGACACGTCCTCGTGAAGAATTGCACGGGGAAGAGTCAGTTCGCGAGGGAAACATCCAAGGGAGAATCTGTTCGTGACGAGAAATCCAATCGTGTTAGAGAGCCGTAATCCAAAGCCGACGGACGTGATCGAAGGGAGTCTAATCGGGTAATCTGTAGCCAATCCAAACGACAAAAATCGACTATCCGAGAAATATTGTTGAGTGATCCGAGTAGTGTTCGAGAGTTAGAGACAACCATCCGAGAGTTGTCGAAGGAGAGTAGGAGTCATTAGTGTGTTCGTTCGAGGGAGATCGTTCGTAGCAGTTCAAGACCCCGGTTTGTTGGGAAAGTGATCAAGGTCGAAAGGAGGTTCGACGGAGTACACGCAACACGCACATCAGCCACCTAAATCACTGTGAGTTCTCGAAGCATGTATTAGTGGTACATGATAGGTTGGGTAGTTAGATTTAATTATTGTAATTGATTGCATGCATGATTGATTGATTGCTTGAGTAGAGTAATTTGCATGAGTAGTTTGCATGAGTAGTTTGCATGAGTAGTTACATGAATAGAGTTCATGTTATTAGTAGAAATATGTGTGTGTACATGTTGATGCATAGTAGATTAGATTCATGAGGAATCTAAGTAGGGTAACAAACATGAAATGTTTGTTTAGAAGAGTCTAGTAGTTAGGAATTAGGTTAGAGTAGAGACTAAGTGTTACTACACTTAGTAGTTAGGAATTAGGTTAGAGAGTTGTAGTCTTAGGTTAGAGGTCTAGGGTAGATACAGTTAAGGAAAACCATATTAGGTGAGCGATATAGCGCTTAGAGGTTGTTAAGCCATAGAATAAAGTAGTTACGACTAGTGTGAGTCGTGTGCCAAAAAAAAAATGTTTGAAGGGCTGTAAGTCGTGTAAAGAGACGGTTACGGTCAAGTAGACCGTACGTCGTGGTGCCAAGCAATGGAACACTTGAAGGGCTGTTAGCCGTGTAGAGAGATGACTACGGTCAAGTAGACCATACGTCGTGGTGCCAAGCAATCGAACGCTTGAAGGGCTGTAGATCCATGTGAAGAGTGTGGCTACGGTTAAGGAGAATCGTAGTGTGTGAGCGTTGTAGCGCTTGGGTCTATCGGACCAGTGACCTAGATTAGAGATCTAGAGTGGTTGTGGTAAGTGAGAACCATAGCAGTGTGAATGCGTTGGAGCGCATTAGAGTGTGAGAGAGAGCGTTGAGGCTCTGCATCCTCTACGGGTCATGATGGATGTCGTAGGGAGGGTACGTTGGAGTGTACCTAAAGGCGTATATGTAGTTACGGCTAATATACTGCTCTGTTAGGCAATCATGCGTGTCTTACCTGTAATGCCCGTGTAGCTAAAGATCAGGTAGCTCCTGATGGCTCAAAAGATGGATCCCATCCCTGTAGACTGTGTGTCTAGGGATGGATTTAAAAGAGAAGTGGTAGGGTTCATTTAGGGCAGGGGAGCAATAATGTGCGCGCCCATGGATCCAATGGTGACATAGGGAAGAGAAAGGTCTTCCCTATAGATCGATGATGGGCATCGAGAGACAATAGTGGGTAGCGCCCCTATTATGGTGTGTGGACGGATGTGATGACATCCGTAGTGTAGAGTAGAGGTGAAGTGAACCTATAGTGAGTTAGAGAGTCTAGGTTAGGTAGTAGTTAGAGTAAAAAAGGGGGCATCAGGCTGCCCTATAGGATTTAGGTAGTTAGAATGCTAAGACATTCTTAGGATTAGAGTTTAGAGTGTAGAGTAGATGGGAGCATCAGGCTGCCCTTTAGGGAGGGAGTTCTCATAGGAGTGTGTGAGAGTAGGAGGGGACGATAGGTCGCCTTTTAGGTTAGAGTATAGGATAGTTAGTAAGAGTGTTGTGGTGAAGTCTTAGACTTCCCATCCCACCTGAGTGAATGTGAGCGAGTCTTTGTGTGAGTTAGAGAATGCATATTAGTGCATATTGGATAGTAGAGTAGTTGAATTCTTGTGTGTTTACTTGCTTGCATTGCTTGTTTGTGCAGTGTAGATGGGGTGGGGAATGGGGTAGAATAACGTTGTTTTCTGCAGGGCTGGTTCCACTAAATAACATAGCACTAGGTTATTTACGATGCCACTAATTTATTTTTCAGGAACCCTTAGGATAAACCTTTTAGTGGGAGCGTTGGGACATTAGGCCACTTGGTGTAGATTGTAGAGTAGAGTGTAAAAAAGGATATGTTTTCAGCATGTATTGTGTGTTTGGGCCCATGAACGTTTTGTTGTGTGTTATGAATAAAATGATGTGTTCTATAAAAACGGGGATGTTGTTATGATATATGGTTTAGTCCAGACCAACACAACTCGCTTACTCGGTAGAGGGTTGGCAAGCCTAATATCGAGTAAGGGAGGGTTGGTACCAAGGATGGTTTGACTAGGGACGCTTGCTTTGTGCGAGAACTTTGGTCGAATCGTTAGTACTTGTCAAAATATTTTACTTGTAATGATCCGAGCCTTAGGTTAGTTTAGGTTTAGGTTTAGGATGGTTCCGGGTCGCTATATTGAACATGACAGCTTTTGACACTAATTTAATGTTTGTTTTGGGTTGCGAAGGTTTCTAAAACAATCTGGACAAGAAACTGGATAGATACGAAGATCTGAATCTCCACACCTTACTAAAGTTTCTAACACAAAGTGATAAGAAACTGGGTTAACTAACACCACACCTGGATAAAGTTGCCACCACCAAATAATAAAGATGCTCGAATCCACCACCAATGACTCTCCCAAAACCAAAGGATAAAGGAAATAGATTTAAATAGATCCAAGGGATCACAAAAGACACTCTAATTTCTGAATCTCGTTTCTCTCCCTTTATTCAATAGATAGTAGCCTCATTATATAGACAAAATACACCAAACACATCCACGAAGAGATATATCAATTTTAGAGTGTTTAGGAAAACAAAAAATTACATATTAATGCATAAAACAAGGAATGAAGACTGAAATAAGTGCAGTCTTAACCAGGGGCGAAAATATCAGATACGCTTTTTTCTGATATCCAACCATAAATTTATTGTCCACTTGTGCTACCAACTTCCGTGCACAACCTCCCATACACGACCTACCGTACACCATAAGCAACGTATTAATAGCCAGCCCACTGTTCTTCTCAAGTCCTTCGGAAACTTCCATGATGTGCACGCTTGTTTCAGCATCACCTACCCTCATTTATTGCTTCTTGATTTTTGTTGAGACTTCATTCTTCTTGGTAGACTTGAATAATATGCATAACATACTTTAGTACTTTAAACACATACTTCATTCAGATGCATAGCATATCCTTTGTTTCTTTCATTTAGTCTCAGCTTGTTCACCATTCGTCCATCCTTTATTTTATCAACTAAAGGATCATACACTTGGGCTCCTGCTCCCGCATTTGGAGAGGATTTGCCCTCAGATCATGCATCTCATGATCCTTAAGAAACAAATAATTATCAAGAGAAAACGTTGAACTCCTCTCCACATTAGCATGGACGTCTCTTACCATCTTAGACCCAAGGAGATGCTCCTGCAACATATCCAACGTCTTCTTGATCACAAAATTACCAGATAAACCTCCATCATGTGCTTCTTGAATAAGCAACTCCCTTATAAAACTCATCGAATCACAAAACTTGTTTTCTTTGAAAAGAAACCCATCTTGTATATGATGCAGGTTTGAAAATCCCATTGTGCACTCATTGTAGCTTGTGTAAACTGTGGATCTCTATCATAAGCTCCTTCAACTATTCAAAACCCATAATTTGAGTATCCAGAATAGAGAACAAATCATACCTCCTCGAAAGTGCATCTTCCACACCTTTTAGTTTTCCAGCTTTGTACTTCGACACAAATGAGGAAGATTGGAAAAACTCAACCAATTTATCATGTGTACCATTAAGCTTGTTCTGGTTCTTGATGAACTTCAACGCCTCATGATCTGAATGAAGAAAAAACTGCACATGCTTCAAGTAATGTTCCCAATGGCTAAGAGCTCTCACAATCGCATAAAATTCCTTATCATAAATTGTGTAGTTCTTCTTAGTTGTTGTCATTTTCTCACTGAAATAAGCAATAGGATGTTGCCCTTGGACAAGAAGAACTCCTATTCCAACTCCACTACCATCACATTCCACTTCAGATACATGATTAAAATCTAGAAGTGCCAAAACGGGTGCTTCACACAGTTTCTACTTCACCACTTTAAAAGCCTTTTGTGCAGCCATACTCCACTCCCTTCTTCAAGCACTCAGTTACTGGGGTCATGATAGTGCTAAAATTCTGCATAAAACGTCTATAGAAAGAAGCAAGTCCATGAAAGCTTCTTACATCAGATTGTGAAGCTGGAATTGGCCTACTCTTTAATGCTTCCACTTTGCTTTCATCCGCAACAATTCCATCCAGAAACGACATATCCAAGAAACAAAACACTAAAAGTGAAGAAAAAGCAGTTCTCAAGTTAAGCATAAAGGTTATTTTTCTGCAGTAGCTCAAAAACCTCCATAAGGTGATGTGAATGATCCTCCTCATTTTTGCGATAAACCATAATATCATCAAAGTATACTACTACAAACTTCCCAATAAAGTTGTGTGGTACATGATTCATCAACCTCATGAATGTTCAGGGTGCATTAGACAATACAAATGGCATGACCAGCCACTCAAACAACCCATTCTTTGTTTTGAATGCAGTTTTCCACTTATCTCCTTCTTTAAGTCTGATTTGATGGTATCAACTTCTAAGATAAATATTTGAAAACACCTTTGATCCATTCAGCTCATCTAGCATGTCATCCAACCATGGTGTAGGATAACGATACTTAATGGTGGTCTTGTTGATAGCTCGATTAGCCACACACATCCTCACCGAACCATCCTTCTTTGGAACAAGGAGAGCTGGAACTAAACATGGACTCATGTTCTCCCTTATGTAGCCTCTAAAAATCAGCTCTTGAACTTGTCTTTGCCGGTCCTTAGCTTCCTCAGGATTACATCTATAAGAAGGGTGATTAGGCAAAGGTGCACCAGTCAACAAATTAATATGGTGCTCAATCCCTCTTATTGGAGGCAAACCAGGTGGTAAATCTTTAGGGAACACATCATCAAACTCCCCATCTGATTTTGCAGCATTGGATGAGTATCTCAATATCTCTCTCATCACTCTTTTTAACCACCAATAACGCAAAAACTTCCTTCCCCTTACCAATCTTTTTCACAACCTGTGATTCTCCCAAGAAAATACTTTCCCTACACCTCTTTTCATCTGCCAGCTCTATTTTATCACTTAGAGTAGGTACCAAGGGTGCCAACGTGATATGCTTCCTATCCTTGTAAAAAGAACAAGTGTTCTTGGATCCATCATGCATAGCCTTTCTATCAAACTCCTAAGGTCTCCTAAGTCGTTGTTGTTAGGTTGTAGCAAATCGTTAGAACTGTGGCTCCTTTGTTTCATAAACCTTTAAACACGAGATAAAATAAAAATAAGTAAAAAGAAATAAAATCAAAACAAGAAAATAAGACTCTAGAAAAAATTCTAATTATAAATCCAAAGGAACTCATATTTGGTACCCGGAAACGGCGCTGAAAACTTGTTGAGTGTAAGTTTTACCCCAAATAATATTGCAAATGTACGATAACACCGCTATAGTATTTAAGGATCAAATCCATAACACTACAAGAAACAGAGCTAGAACTGACGGTCATATCCTTCGGTACGGCGTCGGTTTTGGCTAAAACCGACGGCCTAGCAACTGATACGGCCGTTGGTTCTAGCTCGTCAGTAATTTCAAATCCGTCCGTAATCCGTCGGTATTTTGCGATGGATTACCGACGGGCATAAAACCGACGCCAAAACGACGAGCATCAGTTGTCGGAAAATCTGTCGGTAAACCGTAGGTAAAAACCGATGGATTACACACAAACTATTCGTCGCAAATGGCGTCAGTTAGCCGTCGGAAAATTATCGATGGCAAACCGACGGCCTGTTACCGATGGAAAACTGACGGCCATATACCGATGGAAAACTGACGGCCATATACCGATGGAAAACTGACGGCCATATACCGATGGAAAACCGATGGCCGCATACAGATGGAAAACCGACACCCGATTTCCGATGGATAACCGACGACCAGATACCGATGGAAAACCAAGGGCAAACCGATGGATAACCGATGGTTCAATCGATTCTATAACCGACGGATTACTGACGGATATTAAAATAATAATTAAATTAAAAATTTCTGAAATTAAATATTTGATTGAATTAAAATGTGAAAATGAAATTTAAAATTCTAGAAATTCTAAAATTAAAATTAGAATTGAAATAGAAGACAAAATCAAAATAAACCGACGGATAAAATTTTACAAATCCAAATAAAAGTACGAAAAGGTAAAAATTGTTCAGAACAGTAAGATAAATAAAATGAAACTAAGGACGCGGATACATGGAACGCATCTCTGCCATGCATTTCGCTAGCTGCTCATCCCTCCTCTGACTCTCTGCTTTCGCTTCCTCCTTCGCCTCTTGCATTTGTTTTTCCAAAGCTGCGATCTTCGCATATTTCGCTTGTAGCGCCTCCTGAAGTTCGGAGTCTCATACAAATGATGATGATGAGGAAGAAGTAGAACCAGATCTTTGGGATAGATTTCTTAACCCGAAGATCCTACCTTTGGACTTTGGTGCTTGCTACAAAATAATTACATTAGATAATAAATATTAAAACTAATCTGAAAAAATAATAATAAGTAAAAAATAAATATATAACCTCTTCAACTATTTGGTTGATTATATCGATGGAAAATGGGGTAGAACCGATAGAGAAAGATCCTTCTTCGTAGTCTGGTTGAGATTGTATCTTTTCAAGTGTTAGCATCCACGAAGTCTCAACGAGTGACTTAGCCACCCGGTCTTGCATTTGTTTGGTTTTTTTATTGGTGTGCGTATCCTCTATCAACGTGGCGTAATCAATAGGCACCCCGCCATTCAACACAATCTATAAACAAAATTAAAAATATTAGAATTTTTAAAATTTTAAAATTAATAACTTAAATGTAAAAACTTACAAGTTTTTATGCCCGAGTAGCAAAGCTTGTGGCGCCAGCATTGTGTGTAGCAAGGCCCATCCCGTCTCGGTCGCTTAACCGGTTTTAGGAATTGGTCACAGATGTGGCTTTTGTGGCCTCTTGTTGCCAATATATTTTGAGACCTTCAAAAACCGCTTCGTTCACGTTCTTTGGCACCTTGTCGCGGGCCCATCGTCGCTTCCACTCATTGACTGTCTTAGAGAAATGCTTTGCCACCTCAGCATCAAAAGCGTTACGCACCATTATCGTCAACTACGGATCCCAAGTAAACTCTTGCTACAAAAAAATTTATTTATTACTTAACGCAAATATTTGTAATTTTTATAAATAAAAGTAATATATTTGTAAATAAAAGTAATAATAAATATTACTTACCACAAATTGTCGAAACCAAAGTTATCTATCCTCGACTGGCATTGACGAATATGTCGGATATGGCTTGTTGAGTAGATTTTGCATCATCTTCAAAATGTTTTTTTGTGATTCCGTTATGGGAAGTTCCAAACCTACAAAAAAAGTTAGGATCATATTAGTAATATCTAAAATATAATTGTGAAAAATTAAATTGTAAAAATGTTTTTAGAAATATTACCATGTATAACCAGGAGGTTTGTCGGGATGAAGCTTTGGAAGTAGCGTTTGTCCCGGTTGAGAAAAGAGTTCTTCAATAGTCATCTCTAAAGGAGCCGCATATGTTAGTGACTCCGGGGCATTACTAACCGATTCGGTTTGAGACGGGTTTGGCTCGGGGTTTTGAGTGGAGCGGGACCTAGTCCGTGCTTGATAAAGATGATAATCCCTATAAAAAAAAGACAAGAAAACGGTAGTATATATATGTTTCGATTAATTTGTTCCGAAAACCATTAAAAAGTATAAATTACGGTACTTATATAATAAATTCATGAAAATCTTATAAAATGAAAAAGTAATAATTAAATTTGTTTTTATATTTATTAGTTTTTTTAATTAAATTTTGTAACCATGATTCATTTGTGAAATTTGATTTGGATTAACTTTATAAAATTCGTTATTAGAATTTTTAAAATTTGTTTTTCGACTAAAATATTTTGAAATTTTAGTTTTTAGATTTTAAAAAATTCTTTTTGGATTCGTACAATCGTTTTCTTTTTTTTAATAAAATTTTAAAAATCGTTTTTTGATTTATAAAATGAGAAACCAATATAAAATTGTTTTTCTTTTTATATCAAATTTTAAAAATAGTTTTTGTATTTATAAAAATTTTAAAAATCGTTTTTGTATTTATTAAAATTGTAAAATATATTTTTATAAATCTAAACACATGAATACTATCCTAATTACAAATCTAAACTCAAAAATTCAATCCTAATTTCTAATCTAAACAAATCCTAGTTAACATAACAAATCCTAAAGTTTTCACCCTAGATCTAACAAGTTTTCACCTAAATCTAACAAGTTTTCACCTAAATCTAACAAATTTAAACCTAGATCTAACAAACATTTTGATGAATCTTGAATTTAGGGTTTATATACTAGCATTGCAATGGATAGGAGAGAAGAGAGGACGCCGGAGGAGAGGAGAGAAGAGACGACGCCGAGAAAGAGGAGAAGACGCCGGAGGTAGGAGGAGAGGGAGATGCGTTCGCCGGAGGAGAGGGAGAGGGAGATGCGTTCGGCGCTGAAGGAGAGGGAGCGGGAGGAGGGAGAGGAGAGGCGCCGGAGGAGAGGGAGGAGTGGAGCCGTTGAAGGGGAGGTGGAGAGGCCGACGACGCGTGGGGATATTCTGGCGAGTGGGGGATAATCCGGCCGAGTGGGAGAGAATCGATTTAGTTTTTGATTTTGCCCGAAAAAGATAAGGGAGGTGTTGATATTATCGTAGAACCGACGGACAAATCCGTCGGTTATCCGTAGGTTTTCTCCGATTAATATAAATGCTGCGGGTTTCGAAATATTTCGGGAAAATAAACGCGGAAATTTTATAACCCATCGGTAATCCGTAGGTAATTACCGAGGGATTACCGACGGACATTCAAATATTCAGCATGCTTGTCATTTGGTTGAAACTGTGAACCCGTCGGTAACTCCTTAGTAATTACCTACGAATTACCGACGGGTTAGGGTATATTTGGGGTTTTGATGTTTCATTTCACATGTGATCATTCTTACACTACTCTAGTAACCGTGGAACGACATTTAAAGGTTCTTAAAAGAGTATAAGATGTCATATTAATCATAATATACAATAATTTAGATTTTATGATGATCTATTAAAACAAAACATAAGTGTTATACACTTATATAAATAATTTTTGGGAAACACATATTTATAACTTTATAAGTCATCGTTTCATATTTTTTTCAAAAACGTTATAATTAGGGTGAATGCATTTGGTAAGTGTGTTTGTTGCATAAAATACTTAATAAAACCACAAATGGTCGGTAATCCCTCGGTATTCCGTCGGTATTTAGTGAGGGAAAACCGACGGAAAATACAAAAATTCGATCATAACTAAATTTCGTCGGTAATGCATCAGTAGGATTACCGACGGATATTATTATTTTTAGTTTAATATTATTCGTCGGTAATTACCGACGGATCTTATTAATTTCAGTTTAAATAATTTTATTGTTAAACGAAGTTATTAAAACTAACAAACCACAATTTAAATAATTAGATAATAATAAATTAAATGAAAAAAACATTTATAAAACTTTGAAAATTATTTTGATGAAAGAATATAATAATTTAAATGTTATAACATTAATACAAATAATAATACATAACGGTTATTTAAATGCTCGATTACAAATCCATATTTTTACTCTGAATCAGCAGAATAATCAGAACCAATAGAATCCGAATCATCGTCAAACTCTCCCATTGATTCCTTGGAATCATCATGAACCCTGTCATCTTCATATTCGGTGAAATCTATCACTAGATCAACTTCGAGTGAATGCTCGACGGGGACTATAAAACCACTTTCAATAGGTTGCAAAGGGTTGTTATCCTGAACTCCATCTAATCTTCCTCTTAGGTTTATCGACGTCACGGTCAACCAAGGATCGGTCCTATTTGAAACACGAGGATAGGAAATGTAGCATACCTGAAAACAATACGACATTAATTAATGTTAATATATATATATGCTATTGAGGTTTTTTCCAAAATTAGTACGTCATTCATACCTGATCTGCTTGTGATGCAAAGATGAATGGGTCATATTTTATAAGTCTCCGACACGAATGGACCGATGTAACTCCGAAATTGTCAACCTTAACTCCACGACCAATAAATGGATCGTACCAATCACAGAGGAAAACAATACATCTTAAGTTGATCATGCCAGGATAGCGGACTTCCAATATTTCTCTAAGTACACCATAATACACAATATCGCCGGCTTGAGCGGAGACACTGTAATCAACTGTTGTACTCCTCCATCCTTCTTCATGAACTCTAAATGCGTATCCCCTCGTGGAGTACCTCGGATATGATGTTACTGAGTAATTAGGCTCGTTTATGAACTCTAATAACCATGTCGGAAAAGTTTGACCTTTCGACATCTCATCGGTGACATGTAAAATGTAAGAAAAAAATTATTCAAAATAATACGACATTTCTAACTATGAACCATAATTTGTTCCAAAAAAAATTTGTTCAATATATATATATATATATATATATATATATAAGACTTACATAATATTGCAACCAAGATGAAAAATCTCCATGCTTAACAACCTCTAGTTGGTCTTCACTGTAACCCGAGTAGTAGGAGCGTATTATCGGCATGTAAATCCTAAAGCATTTTTTAGAGATTTTATAAACAATTGATAATATATAAAAATATAAAACTGTTAGATTTTAATTACCTCTCATATTCTTGAATATCCTCACAATTGTTGAGGATATACATATGCAAATGTGTATACTCCTGCTGCGTTAGTTTACGAATCTTTCCTTTCCCACTTAAGTGACCAATTTGTGTAAATAAGTTAGGTACGTAGACTGGATAACTAGGCCGCTCTCCTCCGCCATCGTGCCGAGACGGCCGACGACTCTTCGTCCGAACCTCCGAGGGAAAGTAGTATTCAGCAAAGTTTGAAACTTCTTCATTAATGCTCTGTGCCACAATCGAGCCTTCGACGTTACTTAAATTTTTAACCTTTTTTTTTAAATGGAACATATACCGCTCAAAAGGATACATCCACCGATATTGAACAGGGCCTCCCAATGCTGCTTCTCGAGGGAGGTGAATTGGTAGATGTTCCATAACATCAAAAAAGGATGGTGGAAAAATCTTCTCGAGATTGTATAGGATCATCGGGATATTTTCTTCTAATGTGCGGATCCCTTTAGTTGTAAGTGATCTTGTGCATATATCCCGAAAGAAAGAACCAACTCCTGCATATTAGATAAAACAAAAAGAGTACATATAAATAAATATAATCATAGATATATAAACAATATTTAGTTAAAATACAAAAAAGAATTATACCTGCAATTGCTTTGTGAAAGTTTGTTGGAAGAAGATTTGCAAAACAAAATGGAAGTAGTCGTTGCATCACAACATGACAATCATGACTCTTCATTCCAGTGAATTTTACTTCTCCAATATCAACGCAATTGCGTAAATTTGATGCATAACCGTCAGTAAAATTAACTTTTTGCATAATCCACACAAAGAACGCTTGCTTCGAAGGAGCATCTAAACGATATATCGGAATTGGACATCTCCCGTTCGGCATGCCTCAAGTTCTGGCCGATTACATATATCTGGCAAGTCTAATCTAGACTTTAAATTGTCTTTTGTCTTCCCTTGGACATTTAAGACGGTGATTGATATATCATGGTTTTTACCCACTTTTAACCATGATATAATTCCTTTTTCAGAGTCTTTTTAGAATTTTTAGAGTCTTTTAGGTCCTTTTCAAGATGTAGGCACATATGGAGCTAAATTGGATTTATGGAAGCTTTTGAAGCATATTGGATCTGAAGCAGTTCGGAGAACTAAAGCTCAGCATCGATCGACACCTGAGAAGCATCGATCGACACCATGAGACACGACTAAAGTTCCTAGTATCGATCGATACCATTTACTGTATCGGTCGATACCAGTAATCAGAACGCGCATCAAGACCCGAAGATGAACCATAAGTTTTCCTTATTTTTTGAGATAGACTCCTAAACGTGTTTTAGGTATTTAATTAGGTTTTTCAGCCTCCAGAACACACACTTGATTTTCTGGAGATAGAGTTTTCTGCAATTGAGTTTTTGGGAGAAGAACCTTGAACCCTATTTGTACTCTATTTTACTTATGATACCTATTTTATTCAGGATGTTTGTCTCATTCACCATGTCTGAGTAGATTCTCTGTTAGGTTTAGGGTTGTTAAAAAGGTGTTTGATGAATTATTAGATCTGATTTATTTGTTAAGGAATATTCATAGAGCTTTTCACCTAGACTTGAGATTAATGCTTATTCTAGCCACGCGAACTAGAATCTGATCTTAGGTTGATTAATTGGCACAAAAGTGTGATTAGTTTCCTGAACTAGTGTTTGGTGAGCAAAAGACCTATTCGCAAAGAAATTTGGTTTAGGATTTTGTGAACAATTGAACTTGATCGTTAATGCTAGTTTGAATTTATAGAATTTGCAAAGAAATTTGGAATTCTAGGTTTAGCCTTAGATAGTCTTCGCAATGACAGTTGGTTTACTTTATATATGTGTTTCAAGTTCAAGAGCGGAGCTTATTTTATTCCTGACATTTGATCTGATTGATAATTCTGATTGCCTGCAAACTTCCCAAAAGCCTAGCGTTTTCCCCATTGATTTATTACCTCGTTTTAATCGTTTTGTTACTTTTGATTACATTCATCTCGCTTAGCTAAATTTACATTCTGAAATCTATTGAGTGAACATCTTGAGTCTTTGTGGTTCGACCCCTAGAATACTACAGCTACTGCTTAGATACTTTAGGGTATTATATTTGAGCATATCAGTGTTCATTATATTGTCGAAGAAATTCTTCTCAATGTGCATGACATCAAGATTGTGCCTCAGCAAATGGTCTTTCCAATATGGCAAATCCCAAAATATGCTCTTCTTGTGCCAATTGTGATTTGAACCAGCACCGTCCACAGGATCATGCCCATTTCCACCTACGTCGGGAGTCCTCATTGCACCAAAATCTCTAAATTGATTCAAAATCTCTGATCCGCTTATTTCAGGAGGTGGAGCATCAAATACCTTTTTATTCTTCATAAACAAATTCTTAGTACGGCGATACGGATGATTAGGAGGTAAAAACCGTCGATGACAATCAAACCAACATGTCTTCCGTCCGTGCCTCAATTGGAATGCATCTGTGTTATCTTGACAATATGGGCAAGCTAGCCTTCCATGAGTTGTCCACCCAGATAACATACCATAAGCCGGAAAATCGCTTATGGTACACATTAGTACCGCACGCATCCGAAGTTTTTGTTGGTTCAATACATCAAACGCTTCAACACTGTGCTCCCATAACATTTGCAACTCATAGATCAATGGTTGGAGGAAAATATCAAGTGATCTCTTTGGATGCTCTGGACCGGGTACTAGAACTGAGAGAAACAAAAACTCCCGACGCATGCACAACCACGGCGCCAAATTGTAAGGTGTTACAATTACGGGCCACAACGAATATTGCCTTCCATGCTTCCCAAATGGATTAAAACCATCTGTACATAATCCGAGGTATACATGTCTTCGCTCATACGCAAAATTCGGATACACGGCCTGAAAATGTCTCCACGCTTCCGCATCAGAAGGATGCAAGATCTTCCCATCTGATATGTGTTCTGCATGCCATCTCATAGCCTCCGCCGTACGCTCAGATTGATATAACCTCTTAAGTCTATCTGTCAATGGTAAATACCACATCCGCTTATATGGNGCAGAGGATGTCAACTACATCGGTGGTAATGGTTTTCAGAATTCGTCGTACAACTGGGGTTTCACCAACAACTCTCAAAGAGGAGGATTCAAATCTGATTTCAAGTCTGCAAATTTCGGAGCAAACTCCTTTGGTCAGAAGCCATTTCAGAACAGTGGGTACACTCGCACCTATGGGAATTCATCCTACCAGACAGCACCTCCCAAGACTCAGGAAAGTAAAGTTGAGACTATGCTTGAACAGATTCTTGAGGGGCAACAAAAGATGACTGTTGATTTCAATGGAAAGATGGATGCCTTGTACACTAATCTGAATTGAAAAATCGAGGCTCTGAACATCCATCAAAAGAAGTTGGAAACTCAGGTCGCTCAAACTGCAGAAACAGTTAAGAGACAGGATGGTTTCCTTCCTGGGAAAACGGTGAATCCAAGCGAGCATGTTCATGCCATTACTTTGAGAAGTGGAAGAGAGGTCACTCCAAGCTTGAAGAAAACCTACTCTCCCAAGCAGATCATCGATCTTGCTGCAGATGACGACGATGAGAATCCTGGAATTGCCCCAGTATCGATCGATACTCACCCAGTATCGGTCGATACCCCTCAACATCGATCGTTGCGTGTTCAAAGTTCTACAGGATTGGTTGCAAAACCACATGCATCGATCGACACCCCCCTGTGTCGATCGATACCAGTCCAAAGGTCGACCAGAAGTAGACTACAGGACATGTTGGGAGAGTCTATGTACCAAATAATCCTTTCCCTCGACCTCCTGCCAAGTCTAAGGAAGAAATAGAAGAGGCCAGATGCAGAACAAAGTTAGAGAAATTAGTTGTTGAACTCCCGTTCGTCGATGCTATCAAGACTTCACCAGCTCTCAGGAGGTATGCTAAGAGGATGGTTACCAATGGTGTGAGTCCTGAGGAAGCAGCTCTGCTCACAAAATCCATGTCTCCAGCAGAATCCTTCCAAAGCCTGAGCCAAATTATTGAACTTCATCGTTGTGGTTAGTATTTATAGAACTTGATTCATCATTCATATCTGACACACGTTTGAAAATAATGGTATACCTCTCCCTTGACACACGTTGGTAAATAAGATGCATAAAAGATGAGATGATTTCCGCCAAGTAGAGGGCTAGGAAAATTTCCAGTGATCCCACTATTCTACTTGGATAAGGAATGATCACACAAAGGTTGGAAGCTAGGGGTAGGAGAACCGGGGATTCGGTGGCAAACACCAACAATACTCGCGTCTCAAACCTTGATTTGTATATGTAAAGCTAAAAAAAAAATAAAAAAATAAAGAGAACATAAAAAGAGATAAGTCTGGGGAGAAGAAAACAATACCAAAAGTGTGAAATTTGGGTGGTTCTTTTGTCAAGATATTGTATGGGAAAGAATCTAGAAGGTTCTTGAACATTGATTACAACGATGAAACTGGCGATGAAGGTTTGGTTGGATGATGTTGTGAAATAATGTGTGTAATCTGGGAAGCTGCAATTGTCTACGGAGAAGTACATGATGGTTAGATCTGAAACAGATTAGGTGATATCTAGAAAGCTTGGGAAAAGGGTCATTGCGATATTTCAAGAACAGGGGAGTCTCCGTGTTTTCAAACCTCTTTCTCTAGTTAAGCTTTATGTTTGCTTGAGGGCAAGCAAAGGCTAAGTCTGGGGGAGTTGATATATCATGGTTTTTACCCACTTTTAACCATGACATAAGTCCTTTTTCTGTGTCTTTTTAGTAGTTTTAGAGTATTTTAGGTTTTTTTCAAGATATAGGCACATATGGAGCTAAATTGGATTTATGGAAGCTTTTGAAGTATATTGGATCTGAAGCAGTTCGGAGAACTAAAGCTCAGCATCGATCGACACCTGAGAAGCATCGATCGACACCATGAGACACGACTGAAGTTCCTAGTATCGATCGATACCATTTACTGTATCGGTCGATACCAGTAATCAGAACGCGCATCAAGACCCGAAGATGAACCATAAGTTTTCCTTATTTTTTGAGATAGACTCCTAAACGTGTTTTAGGTATTTAATTAGGTTTTTCAGCCTCCAGAACACACACTTGATTTTCTGGAGATAGAGTTTTCTGCAATTGAGTTTTTGGGAGAAGAACCTTGAACCCTATTTGTACTCTATTTTACTTATGATACCTATTTTATTCAGGATGTTTGTCTCATTCACCATGTCTGAGTAGATTCTCTGTTAGGTTTAGGGTTGTTAAAAAGGTGTTTGATGAATTATTAGATCTGATTTATTTGTTAAGGAATATTCATAGAGCTTTTCACCTAGACTTGAGATTAATGCTTATTCTAGCCACGCGAACTAGAATCTGATCTTAGGTTGATTAATTGGCACAAAAGTGTGATTAGTTTCCTGAACTAGTGTTTGGTGAGCAAAAGACCTATTCGCAAAGAAATTTGGTTTAGGATTTTGTGAACAATTGAACTTGATCGTTAATGCTAGTTTGAATTTATAGAATTTGCAAAGAAATTTGGAATTCTAGGTTTAGCCTTAGATAGTCTTCGCAATGACAGTTGGTTTACTTTATATATGTGTTTCAAGTTCAAGAGCGGAGCTTATTTTATTCCTGACATTTGATCTGATTGATAATTCTGATTGCCTGCAAACTTCCCAAAAGCCTAGCGTTTTCCCCATTGATTTATTACCTCGTTTTAATCGTTTTGTTACTTTTGATTACATTCATCTCGCTTAGCTAAATTTACATTCTGAAATCTATTGAGTGAACATCTTGAGTCTTTGTGGTTCGACCCCTAGAATACTACAGCTACTGCTTAGATACTTTAGGGTATTATATTTGAGCATATCAGTGTTCATTATATTGTCGAAGAAATTCTTCTCAATGTGCATGACATCAAGATTGTGCCTCAGCAAATGGTCTTTCCAATATGGCAAATCCCAAAATATGCTCTTCTTGTGCCAATTGTGATTTGAACCAGCACCGTCCACAGGATCATGCCCATTTCCACCTACGTCGGGAGTCCTCATTGCACCAAAATCTCTAAATTGATTCAAAATCTCTGATCCGCTTATTTCAGGAGGTGGAGCATCAAATACCTTTTTATTCTTCATAAACAAATTCTTAGTACGGCGATACGGATGATTAGGAGGTAAAAACCGTCGATGACAATCAAACCAACATGTCTTCCGTCCGTGCCTCAATTGGAATGCATCTGTGTTATCTTGACAATATGGGCAAGCTAGCCTTCCATGAGTTGTCCACCCAGATAACATACCATAAGCCGGAAAATCGCTTATGGTACACATTAGTACCGCACGCATCCGAAGTTTTTGTTGGTTCAATACATCAAACGCTTCAACACTGTGCTCCCATAACATTTGCAACTCATAGATCAATGGTTGGAGGAAAATATCAAGTGATCTCTTTGGATGCTCTGGACCGGGTACTAGAACTGAGAGAAACAAAAACTCCCGACGCATGCACAACCACGGCGCCAAATTGTAAGGTGTTACAATTACGGGCCACAACGAATATTGCCTTCCATGCTTCCCAAATGGATTAAAACCATCTGTACATAATCCGAGGTATACATGTCTTCGCTCATACGCAAAATTCGGATACACGGCCTGAAAATGTCTCCACGCTTCCGCATCAGAAGGATGCAAGATCTTCCCATCTGATATGTGTTCTGCATGCCATCTCATAGCCTACGCCGTACGCTCAGATTGATATAACCTCTTAAGTCTATCTGTCAATGGTAAATACCACATCCGCTTATATGGTACACAAACTCTACCACTTGTTTCCTGAAATCGAGGTTTCCTACACCATTTACATCTTCTTTGGTCTTCATCTTCTCTCCAATATATCATACAATTATCGATGCAGACATCAACAATCTGATATGGCAAACAAAGACCACATACTAGTTTCTGAATCTCGTAGTATGAAGCCGGAGACATATTATCCTCAGGGAAGATGTCTTTCACAAATTCAGCTACCGCATCCAGACATTCCTCAGATAAATTGTAGTCTGTCTTAATCGTCATCATTCTACTTGCAGCTGATAAAGGCGAATGACCGTCTCTACATCCTCTGTATAGTGGTTGCTTAGCTGCATCTAACATTCCAAAAAATCTTCGAGCTTCTAAATTTGGTTCTTCACTCCTATCTATATTAGGTTCACCCGTCGACTGCATATTTTCTCTCTACGCATCATTCACCATTTGAACGGTACCTACACAAAAATCTACTTCCGTTCTAGGTTCCTCTATACTATCTGCAACATATGGTTTGCTAGTACTAGCATAATCTGGTCTTTCTCCATGGAGATACCACATCTTGTAACCCGACATAAATCCATTCCAATACAGGTGATTCCATACTAAATCAATCCTAATATTTTGTAAATTCTGGCAATTAGAGCATGGACATTTTAACTTACGGGATTTTTTGGTGGATGATTGCTGACAAGCCAATTCCATGAACTCCCCGACACCTCGAGCATACTCGTCTCTCAACAAATTCGACTCCGGATCAACCATTGGTTCGTCCATCCACGAACGAAAATAATTTGAAGAAGACATTTTTTTTCACTTTCTTTGGGTGAATTTACGTAAGTATGAGTGTGTAGTTGTGAATGATTTGTGAATTGGTGTGGAGTTGTATTTAAAGGGACAACTTTTTATTTTTCCGTCGGTTATTTTGAATTCCCAACAGCTATTTCGTAACGGATATCTAGAACTGACGGAAAACCAACGGATTGTCACCAACGGATAAATTCCGTCGGTTTTCCGTCCGTGTGTGGAACGGCTATTTCGTAACGTATATAACTAACTGACGGGTAACCGACGGATGGTACCAACGCATAAATTCTGTCGGTTTTCTGTCAGTTTGTGGTGCAAAATTACCGACAGACTACTAGCCGTCGGTAATTTTGAAACAAAACGACGATGTTCCAACGGATATCGTTCACCGGAAACTGGTCGGTAACCCGTCGGTTTGCCGTCGGTTTTTCCGACAGACAAAAATCCGTCAGTTCGGCCGTCGGTTTTTACTCTGCTTTCTTGTAGTGTAAGGACCAAAAGGATTACACTGTGGATTATGATAATTAAAAATTGTCTAGGGAAATAAAGATTATTTTGTTTTTTAATAAACTAATAAGATAATTATGAATAATGATATAGCCAATGGAAATCCTAATGAAATCCTAAACAAGCAACATGCATGCATATGAGAAAACATTAAAAACGATCTTCAAATTCAATATTATATATAAATTACCCAAGTGTCCTAGTGATAATTACTAAGCTAACAACCCTAACAAAAAGTGTCGTTTATTATTAGAATTAATAGCAAGCATTAAAGATATGATTGATTGGTCACAAAGGTTCCTAGCATCTGTCGTTATGTTCGCACACTTTGCTCACCTAGGTTACAGTCATACATTATATTGCAATTATCGTTGTGGAGAAACATCTAAGATCATATTCAGATTGTCATCTACAATAAACATTCATACCACATAAGCAAAGACTCAAAACACCAGTCTCAATTTGAACATGCATAAAACCTATCTAAAAGATCCTAAGAGAAACCTTAAAAACTAACAGAGAATTACTCAAGCCTGGTGGAGATAGAACAACATGAGTATGAAGAACTTCCAAAACCACCTGAACCTTTCATACCATAGTAAGAATGTTTAGAAACCCTAAGATCAGATTTACAATTTTCTACTAAAGCCCCAATTCAATAACAGGGAAAACGGGTTTCAAGGATCTACTCAACAAAACCTCGTGGAAAGAAAACTCAAAATAATGATGTTTCAGATGATGGAGAAACACAAGCAAAGCGCCGATATCATCAATGACAAGGTCGATTGTAGGTATACCTCATTGAACGGGAAGATTGAGGCTGTAAGTTCCCATGTCCAGGTTTTAGAGAATCAAATTGCCAAAATTGCTTATAGAGCTAAGATACATCCAGGTATGCTTCTAGGGAAGGTATAAGGGAACCCTATGGAGCAGGAGAATTTTGTTGAGTCATAATAAGGAGTTCTTTTAGTGTGTCATGACAGGTGAGAAAAGATTAGATAAGCTAAAGAAAAATCTTATAAAAGAGAAGAAGGTCTTGACACGGCTTCATAAGCTGGAGGATCCCCAAAATTTCGTTGTCCCTTGATCAATTTTGGGTGTAGAATTCGAAGACTCATTATGTAACACAACTTATATTGTAAACCTTATGTCACTCTATGTTGCTAATTAAATTGAGATAGAGAAATTTAGTGAACCTCTGTGTACCTTGAAGTTCGTTGACGCTTCAGTGATCAAGCTGCAAGAATACCTTCCTAACCTGTACATGTGGGTTCGACATTACTTGGTTTAGACGAATTTCCAAGTTGTCGAGATGGCAGGATGTTCTGACATGTCTTTGATCTTGGGAAGGCCATTTCTCAACACCGTTGGAGCCGTTGTAGATATGCCAAGGCAAAAACTATCATTATGCATCGTATACAAAAAGATCCATTACTCACCAGCCTTGTGCACAACTTGTCAGATTTTGATGGTGGACAAAGGAGCAGAGATGGAAACATGTATGATGGTTAAGGAGACCTCTAAGATCAACGCCACAGCTCGCCAACCTACACATCAGATGATGCCTAGTTTCTTTGATCTGTTACTTGCAAAGATGAGAAGGACGATTTTGAGATCTAAGTATGAGAAGTTCATGGAGATGATGGGGTGAATTTCTTCACTATTGGGTTTTTAAAGCGTTTAGAAGCATAGTTACTTCCAAAAGCTGTTTGGTGAGAGTGATGAGACTCTGAAAGAGATTGAAAAGATGAGACCTGCAGCAAGGATCCCACCCGAGAAATTTTGTAGAACCTTGTGTAAGATAGAAGCCCCTGGGTGATTTTTTGTCCCGGTAACACAGGAGAACATTTTCTTTGAGGACTCTTTGTACAATTTTAGTGCTTCCTGCATCATTATACTGGCAAGCATTGCGAAGCATCTCGGGCACACAAATCCTCTTCCTTCCTACTTGAGGTTGCGCCAAGCCGATGATTCCATTTGTTACCCTTTGGGAGAAATCTGACATTAGTGAAATGAATAAAATAGGAAACTCAACAATTAAACACCGTTCTTGAATATGAAAACAAATTAAATAATCCTCTCTCAATGTATCAATCATTATACTTAACTATTAAATTACTAAATTCTCATTTGAAATCTCCTACTCAAATTCGCATTAACAAGAAAGTTCATTTAGTTTACAATACTTTCTAACACCAACTCTCGCCAGATAGAAGCACATTGCCCAACTCACAATCGGTAAGGTATTCTATTGAACAAATTTGTTGCATAGAAAACCTAAAATGTAAAACAAGTGTGTCGTCCAATATTTGCATTAAGAACATGTGAAAATCGAAGAACGTGAGGATATAGATTCTTTAAAAACAATCAAATCATCAAACCAGTGAGTATCTTATCTAGAACCTTAAAATCCAATTAGCAAACTACTCACAAATAGCAGAAGAAACAACACAAATCAATTAAGAAAGCATAATTGTATTACAATGAAATATGTAACAGGGTTTGATAATCTTGTTCAAAGTATCATAATTGATAAATCTCTAATCTGTAAAAGAGTTGGGTGCTTAGCTAATTAGGTTATTATACCCCTTATAGAAAACATAAATTAAAAAATTGCAGAAAGAAAATAGTTCATTGCGTTTATAGAGTGTACCGATCAATGTAAGGTTAGACCAACCAGACGAATGTGTGGTGGAGGAAACGTTTTAAAGACTGTTGATATAGACTAAGAGATGGATATTTACTTATAAGAGAGAGAGAGAGAGAGAGAGAGAGAGAGAGAGAGAGAGGTCAGGTTTGGTTATGAGAAACATATGGTAGACACATGTTCACACGATACCAAGAAGTTTATTTACAACCTAACCTCGATTTTCATGGAACCTTATTTTAGGGCTTAATTAAGCTCTACTAGTAACCATACAACTATTCACCAAATGAGACATGGAAGACTTAGAAACTAATCTAGCTCAATGTAACCTTAGTTGTATTTAAAATCAACTCTAAACCCTTCTAGTTAATTACCAAAGTACTATCAATTAACCTCTCCTAAAATCGTCACGTGTGTGATCAAGAAACATGTAGCTCTTTGATCGAGGGAAGACCAGGAAAAAGCTTTCCAAGAGCTAAAAAATTATTTTATCAATGCATGTGTCTTGTATTTACCAGATTTCAATGTTCCAAAGAGGATGACCAGTAGTGAGAAGCTAAGAAGTGGAGCTGATGTGTTCATGGACAATAGCACTAAAGACGTGGAGCTTGAACTGGAAAGACCTGAACTTGTAGCTAAGGATGAATTAGTTTCCGAGGACGAGTCTGTAGCTGAGGAAGCTTTACTTTCACTAGAAGGACCCATGACTCGTTCTAGATCCAAGAAATTTAACAAAGCAATCAGAGGACTACTTAACCCAATAGGGAAGAAATCAAATCTCTTGGACCAGGAAGGCGAAGGTGTCTTTGAAACTCTTTGGTTGTGATACAAGTCCAATATAATCAATAAATGGGCAAGTGATCCATTCGTGCTCTTTTTCCCTCATCTTTGGTTTTGTCCTAATTGGTTTCCAAAGAGAGGTTTTCAATGAGGCATTTGGATTACTTTCAAATCACCAATTTTTATTGATTTCAGCCCAGCCCATAGTGAAGAATTCCAATTTAGAAGGGCAAGAGTTATTTTTCAAGTTCAAACTCTGTTTTTAATTTTGTTTGTTCCCAAGACAGTCTTGGGTGTGTCTCCAAGACTTGTCTTCTTCTCTCCTTTTATATTTTCGTCCCTCCCCTTGTAAAATACTTATATATATTTTGTATCAAAAACTCTTTCAAGTTAGATCATTGTTGGTGTGTAATATCTAACAAACAATTTCGATTTCTTTGGTGTGTAATATTCTGAGAATCGATCTAGATAAATCAAGAGTCTTCCGCAACTTATGTGCGACCATTCCACCCACATCCCTTGTTTTTGAAGCTTCACGGTTTCATAGCAGCAAGGCCTATCCCCTTTTCTCAACTTTAAGAGTGTTGATCTTTGGAGGATCTCATCAAGTGGTATCAGAGCACACTCTAAAAGTTGAGTTTTTTTCTCTTTTTCGAAAAACGTTTCTTACTACTGCCCATGTCGTCACTTTGAGTTCTAGGTTGATAGATACATCATTTATCTAATGCTTAGACTTCTGATTTGTGAAAATTCGTTTTTCACTGATCTGATGCTTAAAACTGGCTGTTCATCTTCTGTTTAGATTTGTCACTATGAATCAGACTGTTGCGTGACTCTTAAGCTACTTTTGTTTTGTAAGAACTTGTTACTGGGGATCTGTTATTATTTTGTTTCAGAAAAGATGTTTGAACATGATGCTAAAGCCAACAACAACAACAAATTGCTAGTATTAGCTATCACAGCTAGAAAGGAGCAGATGATGAAACTAAGATAAATTCACTTCGTGAGAAACTACAACAAAATTCAGACCAATGAGCAGAACATATCACAACAAAGGGATGAACGAGAAAGAATCCCAAAAAGAAACAAAGAGCAGCATAGACAAGCCAGAGAGGCTGGAGCATATGATTACTATGGAACTAACAACAATTCTTCTCATAGTAGTCAAAGAAGACATAGACATGCAAGAGAAGGCTGAGCTTTTCAGCAAGATAATGTTGGTGGTCTTAAGCTCAAAATTCCTCAATTTTAGGGGAAAAACGATCGAGATGCTTACTTGGAGTGGGACCTGAAGATTGAGTTGATTTTTAACTGTCAACACTACATAGAAAAAAATAGACTGAAGGTTGCTGCTACAAAATTCTTTTACTATGCTCTCAGCTGGTGGGATCAGATTGTAACTTCTAGAAAACGTAATGGAGAGTATCCTTTTGAAACATGGAAAGCAATGACAACTTTGATGAGAAAACGGTTTGTGGCCAGTCATTACCATCGAGAGCTTCATCAAAAGCTAAGGAGACTAACTAAAGGAAATAGACCTGTTGAAGAATATTACAAAGAAATGGAAACTCTTATGCTGCGAGCTGATATATCTAAGGACAGAGAAGCTACCATGGCTAGATTTCTTGGTGGTTTGAATAGAGATATCCAGGACAGCCTAGACTTGCAACATTATGTGGAATTGGAAGAATTGTTACATAAAGCTATTCTGGTGGAAGAACAGCTTAAGGGAAAAAGAGTTTCACGATCAGGTTATGGAGTTGGAACATCTACTACAAGACCTAGCTTTGAAAAAGAGGATAAACCAAACTATCAAAAGGAACTCAAGCAGACCACAATTCCAAAGGTTGAGACTAAACCGCATACTACAACTCGAGACAACTAAAAAGCTGTAGTTATTACAACCAGAACACGTGATGTGAGTTGTTTTAAGTGCCATGGAAGAGGGCATTATCCAAATGAGTGCTCCCACATAAGGGTTATGGTTTTGCTTGGAAATGGAGAAATTGAATCAGAGGATGAGAAACCAGAATCATGTTCATCTTCAAAAGAGTATGAAGAAAACCCAGCTAAACGAGAAATATTAGTATTTAGGAGGTCCTTGAGCATTTAAACTAAGGCTTAAAAGCTGGAGAATATGGAGAATTTGTCCATACAAGATGCATTGTCCATGGCAAAGTTTGCAGCCTGATAATTGATGGAAGAAGCTGTACCAACGTGGATAGTGATTCAATGGTTAAAAACTTGGGAAGTCTGAGGATGAAATTCTATGTGATGTTTTACCAATGGAGGTTGGTCATATTCTACTTGGAAGGCCATGGCAATCAGATAGAAAGGTAAATCATGATGGATTTACTAATCACCTTTCGTTTGAGATAAAAAGCAGAAAAAAAATTCTGGTTGCCATGACACCACACGAAGTTTACAAAGATCTGATGCATCTAAAATACAAGGAAGAAAGAATTTCTAAGCATTCAAACTTCTTTGTGAAGGCTGGTAAAGTTAAGAAAGCTTTATTTTCAAAACAGCCAATGTTATTGTGTGTTTTTAAATAAGCTCTCATGAGCTTAACAGACCTTGCACTGGTGCTGCCTAGTGAATTGATCTCTCTTTTGCAGGATTATGAGGACGTGTTTGTTGAGGACAATTCAATAGGTTTACCACTTATTCGAGGGATTGAGCATCAAATAGATTTTGTACCAGAAGCTTCACTTCCAAACCGTCTAGCCTATAGAACCAATCATGTGGAGACAAAGGAGTTTCAAAAGCAAGTAAATGAGCTCATGGAAAAGGGACACATCAGAGAGAGCATGAGTCCATCTGTTGTACCAGTCCTACTTATACATAAGAAAGATGGAAGTTGGCGCATGTGGTGATTGTAGAGCAGTTAACAATATTACAGTGAAGTATCGACATCCTATTCTTAGATTAGATGATATGCTTGATGAATTGCATGGTTCTAGCATCTTTTCTAAGATTGATCTTAAAGGTGGTTATCATCATATTAGAATGAAAGAAGGAGATAAATGGAAAACAACCTTTAAAACTAAGCATGGGCCGTATGAATGGTTAGTTATGCCATTTGGGTTAAGAAATGCACCAAGTACTTTCAGGAGGCTAATGAATCATGTTCTGAGGGCATACATATGAATGTTTATTGCGGTGTATTTTGATGACATCTTAGTCTACAACTATTTAGATGAACATGTTGAGCATTTGAATCTAGTTTTAAGTGTTCTTAGGAAAGAAAAACTCTTTGCTAACCTTAAGAAATGCACATTTTGCACAGATAACCTTGTGTTCCTAGGTTTTCTTGTAAGTGCAGATGGAATTAATGTGGATGAAGAAAAGATCAAAGCCATTAAAGACTGGCCAGGACCAAAAACTGTAGGAGAAGTGAGGAACTTCCATGGTCTTCCAGGATTTTATAGAAGATTTGTGAAAGATTTTAGCACTATTGCTGCCCCACTCACATAAGTTATCAAGAAAGACATTAGTTTTAAATGGGGACAAGTCTAGGAAGAAGCTTACTCATGCACATGTTTTCACTTTACCAGATTTCCTTAAAACTTTTGAAATTGAATGTGATGCTCCAGTTAAAGGAATTGGAGCTGTATTGATGCAGGATAAGAGACCTATTACTTATTTTAGTGAAAATCTTGGAGGGGCCACCTTAAACTATCACACTTATGATAACGAGTTATATGCATTAGTTCGAGCTTTACAAACATGGCATCATTACTTGTGGCCTACGGAGTTTGTTATACACATTGATCATGAGTCTCTCAAGCATTTTAAAGTTAAACAAAAACTAAACAAGAGACCTACCAGGTGGGTCGAATTCATTGAGACACTCCCTTATGTCATCAAATACAAACAAGGTAACGATAATGTAGATGCTGATGTATTATCCCGAAGATATTTCTTACTCTCTACTCTTGGAACAAAGTTGTTAAGATTTGAACAACTTATATCCTTATATGAATTTGATTATGATTTTAAAGAGATATATCAATCTTGAGAGAAGTTTGCTTATGAACACTACTACAGGCATGAAGGGTTCTTATTTTATAAAAATTATTTTGTACGAGAATAGCTTGTTAGGGAAGCTCATGGAGGAGGTCTGATGGGGCATTTCAGAATGGCCAAGACACTTAAGGTGATGCACGATCATTTCCATTGGTCACACATGAAAAGAGATGTTGAAAGAATCTGTGAAAGGTGTGCCACATGTAAACAGGCTAAGTCTTAGGTTCAACCCCACAGTTTCTATACTCCTCCCCCTATTTCTACACATCCTTCGAATGACATATCTATGGACTTTGTTGTTGGATTGCCTAGGACTAGGAAACGAAAATATTCTATCTTTGTGGTTGTTGATAGATTTTCTAAGATGGCGCATTTCATAGCATGTCACAAAACTGATGATGCATTGCATATTGCAATTATGTTCTTCAAAGAACTAGGTCGTTTGCATCGAATGCCTAGAACTATAGTTTCTGGTAGAGACACCAAGTTTCTTAGCTATTTCTGGAACACATTATGGTTTAAGTTGGGTACTAAGCTATTGTTTTCAACTACATGTCATCCAAAAACTGATGGCCAAACATAAGTAGTTAATAGAACCTTGTCTACTCTCCTGCATGCATTAATCAAAAAAAACTTGAGAACTTGACAATTTGGGAAGATTGTTTGCCACATGTTTAGTTTGCATATAACCATTATGTGCATTCTCCTTCTAAGTACTCTCCATCCAAATTGTTTACGGCTTTAACTCAATATCTCCTTTGGATCTAATCCCTTTGCCTCTGAGTGAAAGAACTAGCATAGATGGGAAAAAGAAAGCTGATTTTGTCAAACAGATTTATGAGAAAGCCAGGGAGAACATAGAGGAGAAAACTAGGGAGTATGCTAAGCAAGCAAACAAGGGAATGCGTAGAATGACTTTTGAGGTTGGAGATCAATTTTGGATACATTTGTGCAAGGAGAGATTTTCAGTTGAAAGAAAGTCCAATTTTATGCCCAGAATTGATAGTCCATTCAAAATAACAAGAAGGATCAGCGACAATGCTTATCAACTCAATCTGCAAGGTAAGTATAATGTAATTACTAGCTTCAATGTTTCTTACTTGGTTCCTCTTATTGCAGATGATCCAGATTTGAGGTCAAATCCTTTTCAAGAGGAGGGAGATGATGTGATCATGGACAGCAGCACTAAGGACGTGGAGCTTGAACCGAAAGGAGCTGAACTTATAGCTAAGGATGAACTGGTTTCTGAGGTCAAGCTTGTAGCTGAGGAAGCTTTACTTGCACCAGAAGGACCCATGACTCGTTCTAGAGCCAAGAAATTCAACAAAGCAATCAGAGGACTACTTAACCACATAGTGAAAAAATCAAATATCTTGGACCAGAAAAGAGAATGTGTCTTTCAAACTTCTTTGGTTGGGATACATGTCTAAGACAATCAATAAATGGGCAAGTGATCCATTTGTGCTCTTTTTCCCTCATCTTTGGTGTTGTCCTAATGGGTATTCTAAAGAGAGGTTTTTAATGAGGCATTTGGATTACTTTCAAATCACCCATTTGTTTTTATTCTAGCCCAATCCATCATGAAGAATTTAAATTTAGAAGGGCAAGAGTTATTTTTCAAGTTCGAATTTAGAAGGGCAATAGTTATTTGGTGTGTAATATCCAGCAAACAATTTCGATATCTATGGTGTCTAATATCCTGAGAATCAATCTAGGTAAATCAGGAGTCTTCCACAGCTTATGTCCGACCATTCAACCCACATCCCTTGTCTTTGAAACTTAACGGTTTCATAACAGCAAGGCTTATCCCCTTTTCTCAACTTTAAGAGTGCCGATCTTTGGAGGATCTCATTAGGAGCTAACCTCAACTACCCAACATACTACATAAAATTCTAAACATAAGTCTGATCATTGAAAGTTTGGCAACATTACATGATTGCCAAGAATTTAGTCATTCAAACTGATCTTGAAACACTAAAACATTGTCAATGCCTACATGAAACTCTAGTAAATTGTTGATGCCTACATCATCAAGTACACGAAGGGCAAGAAGAACGTGGTTGTCGATGCCTTGTCTCATATGCTCACTCTCATCACTGCCATCAATACCAAGGTGTTAGGATACATAAGTTAAAATCGCATATTGGGAGTATTGAGACTTTGGATACATTTACGAGGAATGCGATAAAGAAGGCTTTAAAACATATTACAAGCATGAATGATACTTGTTGCGTGAAAAGAGGTTTTGAATTCCACAAGGGTCAATTAGAGAACATGATGTAGGACTGATGGGAAATATTGGCATGGATAAGATATTATCAGATTAGGTGGAGCACTTCTTCTAGCTACACATGGTGAAAAATGTGGAAATATTTTGTGTCAAATGGGTAACTTGCATTACAGACAAAGCTCAGAAAAAAGCTTTCCAAGAGCTAAAGAATCGTTTTACCAATGCCTATATTTTGGGTTTACCTAACTTCAACAAAACTTTCAATTTGAATGTGATGCTTCAGTAATATGATGAGTCAAAGATAACGACAAGCTGATCTAGGTAATGTGATGCTTCAAAAAATGTGTTGTTTCAAAGAGGATGACCAGTAGTGAGAAGCTAGGTAGTGGAGCTACCCTCAACTATCAAACATACTACATAATACTCTACCATAAGTATGATCATTGGAAGTTTGGCAGTATTACATGCTCGCCAATAATTTTTTCATTCACACCGTTCGTGCAATTCTAAATTTTCTATGCCTTGTCAAGTATGCACGCTAAAACATTGTGCATTCCTACATGAAACTCTAATTGTTGATGCCTACATCACCAAGTACATGAAGGGCAATAATGGCGATGCCTTGTCTCATATGCATGTTCTCATCACTGCCATGTATACCAAGGTGTTAGGATATGCACATGTCAAAATCGCCTATTTGGAGTATTCAGATTTTGGAAACATTAACAAGGAATACGATAAAGAAGACATTAAAACATATTACAAGCATGAATGATACTTGTTTCGTGAAAAGAGGTTTTGCATTCTACAAGGGTCAATTAGAGAACTTATCACTAGCAGAGAACATGATGTAGGACTGATGGGACATTTTGGCGTGGATACGAAATTATCATAAAAGGTGGAACACTTTTTCAGGCTACACATGAAGAAAAAAATGGATTTTTTTGTGCCAAATACGCCACTTACCCTAGGACCAAAGCCCAGGAAAAAGCTTTCCAAGAGCTAAAGATTCATTTCACCAATTCCTCTGTCTTGAGTTTACCATTTTTTGACAAAAAAATGAGTTTGAACAAGAAGCTTCAAGTAATGTGATACTTCAAAGATGACGACCACTAGCTCTACGTAATGTGATGCTACAACGAGGATGCGTAGAAGTAAGAGGCCAAGTAGTGGAGCTACCCTCAACTACCAACATACTACACAAAACTCAACGCATAAGTCTGATCATTAGAATTTTGGAAACAATACTTGCTGGCTAAGAATTGTCATTCTCAATGAACCTCTAAAAGATCGCTCATACCTTATCTTCTATGCTAAAACATTGTCGATGCCTACATGAAAGTCTAAAAAATTGTTAATGCCTACATCATTAATTACAAGAAGGGCGTGGAGAATGTGATTTTCGATGCCTTGTCTCATATGCATGCTCTCATCACTTCCATGACTACCAAGGTGTTAGGATATGCATATGTTAAAAGCGCCCATTGGCCAGGAGTATTTGTTAAGTGCTATTTTACCTGTTTTTAACAATTGTTTTGATATACATTTTGAGTATTTTCTTGAGTTAAAGAGTATTTTTAGTGTGTTTTAGTGTTTTGAAAACTTTTGTAGAAAATGGAGAGTTTTTGGATCATTTTGGATGATTGGAGATGCATGATCGTGTAGAACCGTCTGAAGCTTGGCTTCCGATGGAAGATTTCCCACCGTTGGATCTTCTTTATATATTGACTCAAGATAGAGGAGGATGTTAGATTTTATTTGTAAGTTGTTTAAAGAAAATATAACGGTGAGTTCAAAGGTTATACTCATTTAACCAACCAACAGTCACTCAGAACCGACCGTTAAAGAAAGGGCTCTCAATCAAATGGTACAAATGAAAACCGATCGGGTGGCAGAACTTTGAGACAAGTATTTTGAAGCCCAGAACGAGTCCAAGTCTTCCATAACTCTTCCCTTTTACTATATAAACCTTGGACTCAACTTTTAGACCTAGGAGAACCGATCAGTTGCACTTCTGCACCGATCGGTTTGCGGTTTTCAGAAAACTTTCATTTTTTACTTCCAAGGCTTCTAGAAATTTTTAAGGCGATTTCGGAAGATTTCCATTTATCTCATCTTTTGGGGTTTTCTCCTTTTACAATAAATATAAGGCTCGACCCGAGTTGTAGATCATCTAGCTCTGAACGACAAACACTTAGAACATATCAATGTAAATATTTAGGGTTTTATTTTAGCTTTTGTAGTTTATTAGTATTTTACCTTGGTTGTTATTAATAATGCTTATCTTAGACGACAGTCTAGATATGCTCTTAGATATTCCACGACAACCACAATTGCAATGGAATATTTGATTGTAGTCTAGGTGAGCCAATTATCTGAAGACAACGACAATTGGTAGGAGCTTTGTGAACAAATCAATCTTATTCTTAATGCTAGCTATCGATTCTAATAATAAATGACAATTTTTGTTAGAGTTGTTAGCTTAGTAATTATCACTAAATTATTAGGGTAATTAATATTCATGATTGAGTTCAAGAATATGTTTTAATGCTTTCTCACAATTTTTGTATGTTTCCTTATTTAGAAGTGTTAGGAGATTCCCTAATACCCAACTTTCTATCCTTGCATTTTATTTATTTATTTAATTTTAAAAGAAAACAAAACAAAAATTTTATTTATGGATTTGATTGCTATAATTAATAATGTATTTGTTTTGGTCTTTGTGGTTTCAATCCTTAAATACTATAGCGGTGTTATTGTACACTTGCGATATTATTTGGGGTAAAAATTACACTCTTCAAGTTTTTGGCGTCGTTGCCGGGGACAACTAATGAGTGCCTTTGGATTTGTAGCTAAAACTTTGTCTAGGATTTTATTCTATTGTTTTTTCTACTAACTTTTTTTGTTTATTGGTTTCATTTTTAAAACATGGTGACATATGGAGTCTCATTATCATGTTTTGGCCTTAGAATGCTTTTAAATCAGGTGCTAAACCAGAAGATGCAAATTCAAAGAAGACCAGCCGATCGGTTCAGAAGACCTCTTCAATCGATCAATTGTTGGCCTGCACCAATTGGTTGGCACCCATGTACATTTTCGGAAATGGATTTTATCCGGTCAAATTGAACCGTACTAAACCGGTTGAAACCCTAAAACTCGATTCATCATCTTCTTCTTCCCCAAACTCCATCAACCATTTTTTTTTTTTCAAAACACCACTTTAATCTTCCATAACTCTTTCAAATCAAAACCGTGTTTAGGTAAATGCCTTGATTTTCAAATTTTAAATCTGATTTTCAAGAATAACCATGAAAGAATTTGAGACATATTTTTCTTGCATGTTTAGCTTTGGTGTAGGATAATAAATGATGCTTATGAGTTCGAGAACAGACTAGGAGGTTAGAATTGGGTAGTTTTAGATTTGGGCGAATTGCTAAAAATAGACCCAAAATTGAGTTTGAATTCAAAACTAGACCCCAAATTGAAACAAATGCAAAACTAGACCTTTGGGGTATGGAAATTACATTAACCCTCTTATTTGCAAACAAAAAAACAGAAACCGCAATTACAGTTCTAACCTCCGCGCGAAGTAGACTTCTTGAACGAAGTCTCACAGTAGACTTCGTAGACTTCTTGAACGAAGTCTCACAGTAGACTTCTTGAACGACGTCTCACAGTAGACTTCGTTCATGACATCCATGAAGTCTGAACCGTTAAATTAGGAAAATAATAAAAAATATTTTCAATGAAATTTCTTCTAAAGAAAATAAGATTATCTAAAATATGAACTTTATAAATTAAAATTTCCGAAAATACCATAAACAGTCGCAGACTTCGACCATGAAGTCTGAACCGTAATTAAATGTAAAATTTTAATTAAAAAATGAAAAAAAAATATTTCGATCAAAATTTTTGAAAGATAAATTATTTTAAATCAAATCGAATAGGTTTAAATAAAAAAAATTCATAAAACTAAGCCATTTGATGTAAACCATGTGAGGCATATATGTTAGAGGTTACCAATGGGTAAGAATCCATGCATATATCTTTAGGGTTAGACTTAGATTGATATGTTTTTGATATAAAATGGCGATCCTTCGTATAGTTGTTAGATTTTGAACATATTATACTATTTTGATGTCAAATGTTAGTATTTGTTAACAAAGAGTGAATTAAACGTTCGAAATTTAGAGTTTAGGGCTTACAGACTTCTCGAGTTTCGGGTGAAGTCTCACGGCAGATTCGATGTGATGTCTGTAAGATTTTGTTATCGTAGACTTCTTTGTAGAAGTCTGATGAAATTCCAATGAATCCAAAATTTTGAAATGTTTGCAAAAAATTTGGAGGGAAAATTTACATTTATAACACAAGATAAAACTGAAATTGCAATAGTTAATCTGGGTAAAAAAATTAAAAATTTCCATCGCTTTTTTAATCTTCGACTTCGAATCACCAAACGTCGCCGGAAATCTCTTAAACGCCGACACTCTTTCTCCTCTTTTCGCCGTAAGTTATCGATATTCTTTGTCCTCTTTCTCCCTCTCGTGCTGGAAACTTTAATCCCATCTTTTATTTGATTGGGCAGATCTGGGAATAGCAACCGTCTATTCATATCTTCAAAGCTATTATGTTTCTTTCTTCGCATATCAGATGAGTAGCAGCGGTCGGTGAAAAGAGCATTGCTTCTAGATGACGATGAAGATGAAGATGAAGATGAAGAATGAAGATGAAGACTCCGATGAAGATGAAGAAAAAGAATCAGATGAAAGAGAAGAAATGTGAGACCGGATAGATTTACCGGATGTGATTATCAGCCAGATACAAATGACGGTTGGGTGCGGATGATGCCATACCGGTATGAAAAATGGGGCGTTGTTAATGTGAATAGTGAGGATGAAGAAGAAGATGGTGATACTAATGATGACTTGTACGTACCATTATCGCGGTTGTTCAAGAAAAGATAACTAATTCTAGAGGAGAGATCCTGGAAAGTAGAGATGGTGAGATTGTTTTCGAAGACAAGAAGAGAGTACACGGATTTGGTCGAAAAGAGCGAATGATGAAGATGAAGATCCGATGAAGATGAAGATCTCGATGAAGATGAAGAAGAAGATGAAGATCCAGATGAAGATGAAGATCCCGATGAAAATGATGAAAATTTTGTCGACCTGGTGAAGGAGTACTTCACCAGGTCGAAAAATTTTGCATTGACATGTCAGGGTCTGGGTTAGTAAGTGTGAGTTTCATCTGTTCTTCTTTTTCATCTTCATCGGCTCTTCTTCTTCATATTAGACAACAAAACACAATATTTATTTTTAATTTCTTTTGAAATGGATTGGAACTTTTATTTCTTAAGTTTTATGTTAATTATATTTATTTCTCTTATTATGTTAATTTATATCAGAACCTTTGATTTCTTATTATGTTGATTATTTTAATTTCTCTTATTATGTTAATTATTATTGGAACCTTGATTTGTAATCAAATACAAAGTTCGAAAACACAAAAAAATACAAAAAGAACTGGTCATAAGAACAGCGAGAACACTAGAGACTTCTTAAAGTAGACTTCACGAGTAGTAATACAAGAGACTTCGTATTCATACAAAACACCCAGTTAGAGACTTCTCCAGTAGACTTCACCACATACTTCCTCTGTATGTAATTATATTTAATTTCTCTTATTATGTAATTATCTATCGGAACTTTGATTTCTTATTAGTTAATTATCTTTAATTTCTATTATTATGCTAATTATTATTGGAATCTTGATTTGTAAATCAAATACAAAGTTCGAAAACCGCAAAAAATACAAAAAGAACTAAGTCTCAGACAGCGAGAACACCTAGAGACTTCCAAAAGTAGACTTCACGAGTAGATTCACTAAGAGACTTCGTATTAATACAGAACACCTAGTTAGAGACTTCTCCAGTAGATTTCCAGCACAGACTTCCTCTATAGGAAGGGGTATAATCATTTGCATAGAACATAATCAACCTTAATTTTATGAAAGTTTCTGAAATTTTAATTTATAAAGTTCATATTTGGGATAATCTTATTTTCTTAAGAAGAAATTGCGTTGAGATTATTTTTTATTATTTTCAATAATTTAAATCTACGGTTTAATTATGGTTCAGACTTCGACCATGAAGTCTGAAACGTAATTAAATGTGGAATTTTAATGAAAAAATGATAAAAATTATTTCAATCAAAATTTTTGAAAGATAAATTATTTAAATCAGATCGAATAGGTAAAAAAAAAAAATTCATAAAACTGAGCTATTTGATGTAACCCATGTGAGGCATATAGGTTAGAGGTTGCCAATGTGTAAGAATCCATGCATATATCTTTAGAGTTAGACTAGATTGATATGTTTTTGATATAAAATGGCGATCCTTCGTATAGTTGTTAGATTTTGAACATATTATATTTTATATATGATGTAGTATTTGTAACAAAGAGTGAATTAACGTTCGAAATTTAGAGTTTAGGGCTTACAGACTTTCTTGAGTTTCGGGTGAAGTCTCACGGCAGACTTCGCATTTGATGTCTGTAAGATTTTGTTATCGTATGAAATTCAAATAAATCCAAAACAAAGTGTAATATATTATAAATAAACTTATGTTCTTAAACGAGTTTAGATAGATAAATTCCTATCTAGGGACAATTGCCTGTACTTGCTATCATATCAAACATCAAGAGGTGTTCTCAAATCTTCAACCTCTCCATCGCTGGGTCGAAAAAAATGTCCGATAAGCCTTCTTCAGTTTCCAGCCAAGTGTCATCATCACCAACTGTGGGAATTAGATTTGTATTGTCTAGATCAATTACGAATATGTTAAACTGTAGTAATAACACACTTACGCGCGAACTGATTTAACCTCCTAATTTAAGCACCACGATCACCGCTACCACTCTGTTCCAAAGCATTCCAGAAGTTATAAGCGTGTTCACCGGTTGCCACACACTTTAACATATTGTTCGACATTATAGCCGTCAACCGCAGCTCGGATACAAGCGCATCCTTTGTAGGAAACTCGCAGTCGTATAGATACCGTCTGACCATGTCATGTTGGATCTTGGGCCTTCACCAACAAAGCCACCTTCCGCAACAGGACACGTATTATCCTCATCATCATTTTCACTACCATCCTCATCTCAACTTTCCATACACAGTATAATCCTCAAGGTATTCTTCTTTAACCTCACCAGCATGAGATTCTTCCGCATCATCATCATCATCATCACCATCTGTCGTTGACGTTAACCACCATCATATATATCCATATCTTCGTCTTCAAACTCTTCTACTATCCTGAAGGTCTTCGTCAACACTTTCAGCAACCTCATTGCACTAGCCATACACAAAACGACTCGAGACGCAAAGGCGTACACAACATGCGTTATACTCAACCAAGAACCGCTTGTCTATCATTTGAGACATGCATAGGTGGTGTAGGACAATCCGTGTCCGTTAGTTGCAACATTGAATTCGGAACGAGTAAGTTAACTCGACGAAGTTGTTCTTGTCCAGCTCATAGTCTGCTAGTGCCATCTCAATGAGTTCACGGTGTGTACAAGAATCACTCAAGAAAACATTCTCCCTCCTTTGGGATGATCACCTCAAAAGCCACTTACAGTCTCTCATCACCCATTCTCCAAAAGACAGCAGGTACATGAACACATTTTCGGAAAGACATTTGAAACAACACAAAGGCAAACTGTTAGTTTGTTTCACAGTAGACCCAAAGGTGAAGTCTGTTGAAAAATAATTATCAGAAATTCGTAAAATCGATTTAAGATAGAATATAAGACATTGAGATGTGAAATTCATACATAAACAACATAATAATACAACAATGTAAAAATTTAAAATCTCGAAAATGCATATTTTATATGATACAAATCCATTTTTAAAAAAATAGTGCAAGAGATTCTCGAACGAAGTCTACGCACACAGACATCCTCTGTGAAGTCTAAATTTATAACCTAAACACCCAATAAGTTAGAAAAAATATATAAAAATAATTATGCGATTAAAATAGTTCAAATTTCTAAAACATCAAAAGCCATACGTAACAAACATGTTAGGACAAGAAAAAAAAACTAATTACAAATAGGCTAAAAATTGCATTTTTACTGAAATTATCATTAGAGACTTCACAGGCGATGTCTCTCAGTAGACTTCTTTGATGAAGTCTGCTCTGATATGGGAAGCAGACTTCGCCGTGAAGTCTAAATTTTATACCTAAAACACCTAATAAGTTCAGAAAAAATATAAAAAAATAATTATGCGATTAAAATAGTTCAAATTTCTAAAACATCAAAACCTACGTAACACACATGTTAGGACAAGAAAAAAAAACTAATTACAAATAGGAAATTGCATTTTTACTAAAATTATCATTAGAGACTTCACAGGCGAAGTCTCTTAGTAGACTTCTCCGATGAAGTCTGCTTTGCTATCTGAAGCAGAATTCGATCGTGATAGTATATATAGAGAGATATGACCAGATTTTGACTTTTTTAGCAGACTTCACATGCGCAGTCTGCTACACAAGGAGACTTCGTCAGAGAAGTCTATACCATTTTGGGGTCTAGTTTTGCAATTGACCACAGTTTTGACTTTTTTAGTAGACTTCATCTAGGAAGTCTTTTCGGTAATAGACTTCATTTAGGAAGTCTATTACGTAATTAGACTTCTCGATGAAGTTTTTTGCCTTCAGAGACTTCTTCGGCGAAGTCTACCATAAAGTAGGGTATAGTTTTGCAATTGACCAGAGTTTGACTTTTACATGAGACTTCTTCTAAGAAGTCTATTTAGAAAAGGGTTACTTTTGAATTGACCAAAAAATTTATTTTTAAATTCCAGAATTACCGATGGTTGTAGACTTCATAACGAAGTCTACATATACCAAATGTTTCGGAATTTTGGTCAAATGCAAAACTAACCTTTTTCACGCAGACTTTTCAAGATGAAGTCTCGATAAATAGTCTTCGTTCCGGTCATTGCAAAACTAACGCTTTTTTCGGCAGACTTCACAGAAGAAGTCTTTGTACAAAGTAATACAAAACTTTGCAAAACTAGACCCTTGTCACCAAACTTCGACCGGTGAAGTCTAAACAACCGTTTTTTGTTTTTTTCGAAGGAGAACTTCAGACTTCATCGTGGTTCAAATCGTGAAGTCTGAGACCCAAAAAGTCAATTGCAAAAATACCAGTTGACTATTGAGACTTCACCCATGAAGTCTGCCTTCTGGAAAATCAGAGAAAATGAAGCAAATATTACGCTAAGATGAATCAGGTTTTGAAGATTGTGGATATATAAAACATTCTTAAACGGCCAAGAACTGATCACGCCAACAATACCCAAGCAACCCAAGCGTTATTATGCTCGAATCTTAGTAAATCGCAAGATATATGGATGGTAAATATTGAAAACGATATTATAGAGTTAAATGGTTGAAATGAGAGAGGAGATCGACAAAAATGGAGCTAAAAAATGGAGCTTTTAACTCAATTTTAAAGCATTAACATCACTTAATTCGGTTGTTTGAAGCATTGATAGCTCAATTTTGTTTGGTAAGTGTGGTTGGGAACTATTGAAGACGATGGCATTTTCGTTATTACGTGAGAATCTTTGGGTTATTGTGAAAAAAGAAGCGATGAGGGGTATTTTAAGGCATTTTGAAAAGAAAAGGAAGAGGGGTCTAGTTTTGGAATTGACTTCAAATAAGGGTCTAGTTTAGCAAGAAGCCCTTTAGATTTTTGGTTAAAAATTGGAATTTTTGGAAATTGGTTGATGCTGATTTTGGGATTGTTGAGATTTCATGATGGTTAGGATAATTGGTCTTGAATTATCCACACTTTAAGATGACAATTGGTCATGAATTATCCACACTTTGATGAGTTTGGTGATTAGTTTCAATTAATTTTATTTTCATTTAAAATTTTCAGCATAAATTTTCCTAAACTTGGTGATTTTCATTTTAATTGATTTTCGTACATTTAGAAAGTTCTTTGAGTTCATATTCTGTTGTGATTATTTTAGAAATTTTTCAGAAATTCTTCGGAATGTTTTTTGGTTTCGAAAGTTTCTGTCAAATTCTTGAAATCCCGGCGGGATTCATGGTTTTTCTCTGTTTTTCGTAGTTATGGCTCTGAATACAAGAGGTGAGAATTCATGCCAAGCAAGGACATTTCGACCAAGAAGTATGGCCACTCATAAGTGAGAGGCGAGCATGACATTGCCTATAGGGCATGCACGGATGGAGAGCTGCACACTGCATCCCATGAGATTCCTTCAGGACGAGATCTTAGAGAAGTTGGGCCTTAAGGAAGAGGTCCACATGATGGCTCAGATGAGTGAGATTCTAAAGTCTTGACCGTTCAGTTCTGAGTTTCACCGATTGGTTTTTGTATGTTAAAAAATCGAGTAGTTGCACATGTGGACCGATCGGTTGGATCCTAATTCCGAAACTTTTAATCCTTTGTATTTATTTTATTTTTATTTTTCTTTTGTTATTTTGTGTCTTTTAAAAATTTTGTGTCTTTTATTTTGTTATTTTGGTTATTTTAAGAATTGAGGGAACTATGAGCTTTTCGAACACTTGCTTTCGGAGGACTTTCCAATAACCTATTCGGGACGATTTCAAAAGTTGAGCTGAAGTTTTGAATAACCATGAGCAGAAAAAATATTCAGGAAAGTCTCTATCACTTTAAAATATGTTGAACTTAGCCTTATCAAGTGGAACATCAAATTTGGACTTTATTTCTCTCACTCAGAGGCTTTATAATCATGTTATGGATTAAATATTCAGAGTTATGCCTTAGAAAAGATCAATGTAAATATTTAGGATTTTATTTTAGCTTTTGTAGTTTATTAGTAAGACAATTATGAGTTTTTCATGTTTTTTGTTTGTTTATCTTCTACTATGCTTGAGTATTTCTCTTGTTGGGTTTTAGGGTTTCTAAGAGGATGTTTAGTGAGTATGTGTGCATGTTTATGTTGAGATTGATGTTTTGATTCCCCGATGACGATAGTTGTAATGGAATGTTTGATTGTAGACTAGGTGAGGAAAGTATCTGAAGACAATGACAGTTGCTAGAAGTTTTGTGAACAAATCAATATTATTCTTAATGCTAGCTTTTGATTCTAATAATAAATGAACGTTTTTGTGAGATTTGTTAGTTTAGTAATTATCACTAAGACACTAGGGTAATTAATATTCATGGTTGAGTTCCAGAATGGATTTTAATGCTTTCTCATAATTATTGCATGTTCATTATTTAGAAGTCTTAGGAGATTTCCTAATACCCAACTTTCTATCCTTTCTTTTAATTTTATATTTATTTTAAAAGAAAATAACGTTTGTTTTTTTTGCTTAAGGAAGGAGTCCACAAGATGGCTCAGACGAGTGAGCTTCTGTAGTGTCGACTGGTCGGTTCTAAGTTTCACTAATCAGTTATTTGTATGTTAGAAAACTGATTAGTTGCACATGTGCACCGATCGGTTGGATCTTAAATCTGAAACTTCTTATCCTTTGTATTTATTTTACATTCATTTTCTTTTGTTATTTTGTGTCTTTTCACCTGTCCTTCTTTCTTCTTTATACACCGGGACGGTGTAGTTAAAGTCTGGGAGAGGGTGCAGATCTACCATTGTATGGTTATTTGGTGAATTTAGGGAACTATGAGCTTTTCGAGGGACTTGCTTTGGGATGACATTTCGACAACCTATTCAGGATGATTTGAGAAGTGGAGTTGATGTTTGGAACAATCATGAGCAGACACAATATTCAAAAAAGTCCCTATCACTTTGAAACTTGAATGATTTGAACTTATCCTTATCAAGTGGAACATTGAACTTGGACTTAATTTATCTCACTTAGGGGTTTGGTAATCATGCTATGAATTTAATATCCGGAGTTATGCTTTGTTTTGCCACTATTTTGACCTCCGAATAGCTAGGCTCACTCTTAGTATGATCATTTTATTCATATCCCATGCACTCTTTTTTATCATCGCTATTATGTGCATTAATGTGCATAAAGTATAGATTATACAAACCGACATGGCTAACCTTTCATTTGGACTAGGGATGTCAGACATATTATTTTGGGGTGATTAGTAAGTTATGTACGATTAAGCCTTGTTGATAGATTCTTAGATCTTATATAGAGATTGCAAAAAGATGTTATAGATTTTGTTTGATGTTTAATCTTGTATGACGAGAATTCACTAGTAAAAAATCATGTATAGCCAAAAACATGTTTGTGGATGTAGCCTAAATTTCGTGGCTATATGATGAAATAGCCATGAATAGCGACAAAAATATTTTTGTGGCTATAGCATCGTAGCATTTCTAGTTCGTGGCTTTTCGTGGCTGTGGAGCCACGTAATTACCACGCGTGTTTTGTCGCAAATTTAGCCACAAAATAGTCACTAAATATTTTGTGGCTACTTAGCCACAACTCTGTCGCTTAATATTTTGTGGCGAGTTTAGCGAAAAAATTGTCACTTAAATTTTAGTGGCTATTTAGCCACAATTTTTTCAGCCTTATTTGGTGACAATTATAGCCACGATTTTGTCATTGATTGTTCGTGACAATCTTAGCCACTATACACCTAATTCGTGGCTAGACTTTGTAGCCACGTTTATGTTGTGGCAAATTCGTGGCTATATAGCCACGATTTATTCCTCACTAATAGTGACAATTCCGAGGCTAATTGTGTATTATGAAAAAAAATTATTTAAATTAAAAACTAGAAATATGAAATCTTATTACTACTTTACCATCCATAAATATGTAAACATATTTTACATTACCACAAAACATACAATAGTTATACAAAAACTACAACTAGCATTAATTACTAAATTCTTAATAAAATAATAAGTTTTTAACAAAGATCACTGATAATGAAAACAAAAAGGCTTAAATACCAAGAGTTGCACACCATTCATCTAAGTCGCCTGGGTTTACTGTTGGAGCCGGAGTTGTTGGGTTAGTAGTGGTGGCAGTGGTTGGGTTAGTATTAGTGGCAGCGGTTGGGTTAGTATTAGTGGCAGCGGTCAGGTTATTCGTAGTGGCAGTGGTCAGGTTATTCGTAGTGGCAGCGGTCAGGTTATTCGTAGTGGCAGCAGTCGGGTTAGTGGTTGTGGCTTGGGTACTTGGAAGCAGGACTCCGAGAGTCTGCATGATCGCATCTATCTCATTATGGACAGTTTTCATGTTAGCCTTCAACTCAGCTTTCAACTCTCCAACATTGCTGGTAATGGTCTCAGAGTTTGTCTCCAATCCTGAGATGTGGATTTCCAAGTCTAGGTTGCGAGAAATAGACGTGGAGGCTTTCTCAGATGCATCAATTTCTTGGTACTAAACGTTTCCTATTCCATAGATATGCCCTTTACTATTCTGACCATGCTGTGAAAGAAACAAAACAAATGAATAAGTATCCTACATTAAAAATCAAAAGAATCTGCTAATACCAAATAATAGAACCAGAACCAATCAAACTAAACAAATGAACATCAACCTATATTCAAAATCAAATAGAATATGCAAATACCAAAAAACAGAAGCAAATAAACAAAAGTAAAATAGAAACCTTTAATCAAACACTAATCAAACAGAACCAATCAAACATAAGTAAGACAATTGGTGAGTTACTTTGACATACTCTTGGTTCAGTACAATGCGAAAAGGAAGAGGAGTAGATGAGGCAGTTTGGTCAAGGCCATTGGGAGAATCATCCTCTCTTGTCAACAGTGTAGCAGTTTCCTTTACTTCAGCTACAAGGGACTCAACACGAGGGTCAATAAATGTTCCATCTTTGTGTGTGTGTGTCTTCAGTACAAGTTCTGTGAAGGCTGGAGACTATGCCTCGCTATAAACAATAGTGGTTCACCAAGAACATGAGGATTAGGAGATCCGAGACTATGCTTGATGTGCTCAAATCTAATACCCTAAAGTATTCTAGGGGTAATATTCTAGGGGTTAATCCACAAGGACTCAAGATAACACTCAATAGATTCTAGAATATGAATTAAGCTAAGCCAAATAGATGAAATCAAAATAACAAAACAATTAAAACAGATAGTAATTCAGTGGAAGAAAACGCTAGGCTTAGGGAAACTTGCAGGCAAATCAGAATTATCAAATCAAATCAATTGTCAGGAATAAATTAAACTCCGCTCTCAAACTTGAAACACAGATGTAAAGTAAACCAACTGTCGTTGCGAAAACTATCTATGCCTAAACCTAGAATTCTAAATTTCTTTCCAAATTCTATGAATTTAAACAAGCATTAATGGTCAAGTTCAATTGTTCACAAATTCCCTAAACCAAATTTCTTTGCGAATAGGGCTTTTGCTCACCAAACACTAGATCAGGCAATCAATCACACTTTCGTGCCAATCAAACAACCTAAAATCAGATTCTAGTTCGCAAGGCTAGAATAAGCATTAATCTCAAGTCTAGGTGAAAAGCTCTATAGATTAATCCCTAACAATTAATTCAGATCTAATAATTCATCAAATACCTTTAAGCAACCCCAATCCTAACAAGGAATCTACTCAGACATGGTGAATGCAATAAACATCATGAATAGAATAGATATCATATAATAAAATGAAATAGAGTACTCTATTGAAGAATACTCTATCTCCAGAAATCACAAGGTATCCTTCTGGAGGCTCAAAAACCTAATTATATAGCTAAAACACGTTTTGGAGTCTAAACGAAAAATAAGGAAAACTTCTGGTTCATCTTCGGTCTTGTTACGCGTTCTGATCACTGGTATCGATCGATACTGTAAATGGTATCGATCGATGCTAGGTTCTTTGGTCGTGTCTCTCCAAAAGCGGTGGTGTCGATCGATGCTTCTCAGGTGTCGATCGATGCTTGGCTTGTTCCCGAACTGCTTCAACTCCAGATTGCTTCAAAAGCTTCCAATATTCCAATTTAGCTCCATATGCGCCTATAGCTTGAAAAGAACATAAAAGACTCTAAAACTAAAAAAAAGACTCAACAAAAAGGACTTATATCATGGTTAAAAGTGGGTAAAAACCATGATATATCAATGCTCCAGTCGGATTTTGGGATCACTTGTTGTATCTTGCCGCCCGTCATGGCCAAAGACATGTGTTCTCCGAAGTAATCCAAAAACAAATATGAGCTTCTGCTTCTCTGTAGTCGCTCATCAGCGAACTCCGGAAGCAGATCCGGGAACACGACTAGGAGACCTTCTCCATGGTTGTCTTTTCCCCCGGCGTCAAATTAAAGCTGTTATCCTTTCTTGGGTTCATCCCATTTCCTTTCGAAGTCTCATCTTCCCCTTCTGCTGGTGGCTCATACCGCCGACAAGGTTGTTCTGTTTAAGCCGCTCGCTAACGGCAGTTGGTTCTTCTCTCCTGCGCCGTCAAACCCTTTTAAACCACTGGATACTTTTGTCACAAAAGTCCGTTGCTTTGCCAACTTGGATCTACACACCTGTTTCTTGGCTGCCTCACACTAGGAGGCTCTCGAAGAGCAACGTTTTGTTCGAGATCTACGACTACACAAAGAACCTAAGTGTTATCTCGGAATCTCTCTAAAGAATTAGTGGTGTTCTTGCCATGGTCTGCTCTTCTCTCTGAGAAATTATGTTTTTTCCGCCAATTTAGGAAAGTCACCCACCGAAGAAGCTCATAAAAAACTAAGAAGTCCGTTCTTCTCTGAAGCATCCGACATCGCCCTATGTCCACCCACCACCCTTCTGCCAAACTTCACGACCACTTTTGGTCCCTTCTCGGCCTCCATGGTTGATGATATGTGTCTGCCGCCGCAGTTAAGCCATCGCAAATCCGCCGAATCCATGGTGACTGAGTTAGATCTACAAGTTTCCATAATAAGGTTTATGTGTCCCCATCTAAATTGGGCTTGGCCCATCAACTATATTAATTGGTTTTCTTTTGGATTAGAATGCATTATGAGCTCGAAGCAAGTCTTGCCCACTTCGGAAACGGTGTACAAGGCCTAACCCATACGAGTTTGGATGAGGATTGGTATTAGACTTGTAAGAAGGTTGGCTTTAAGACCCAATTGTAATAGCCAAAATATAACAACCTCTTCTTTTGTTAAAGAGAGTATCTCTGCAATTTTTTGCTATTCCGTCATAATCTTTAATAAAATTTACATTTTGTTTTCAGAGTTTTAGTTTTCGTACTCATTATTCATCAAAGAGATCGATGGTTAAATTCAATATCAGTACGATGGGGATTCAATCTCCCTCCGTAACAATCAAACGAGGATTTAGCGTGGAACTGCCAAGGGGCGAGAGCTAAACTTGCCTCTTGACGACTGGAAGAGTTGTGTCATATGTACTTTCCACACTTTTGTTCTTATCAGAAACTAAGAACAATAAAATGGATCTTCAATATGTGCAAGTTGATCTAGGATTTGACAATCTCCAAACAGTTGAGCCCTACATAACGAGTGGAGGTTTAGCTCTCTTATATTCTAAGGACTATCCGATTAAGTTTTTCTTGTTAGATGATCGATTAATCGACATCGAAACTATCATTAATGGGAAACTGAGTTTTTATGATGTTTTTCTATGGTGATCCTGATGTTAAAAATCGCGATTATGTTTAGGAGAGACTAACTCTATTGGTATTACTTGCCCTAAAGCATGGTTATAATTGGCAATTTTAACGAGATTACAGGGAATCATGAGAAAAGAGGAGGGAGAGAAAGGTCGGAAGCTGCCTTTCTACCTTTTGGAGCTATGATCCATTCATGTGGGTTAATTGACTTTCCTTACCAAGGAAATCAATTCTCATGGATAGTAAATCAATCAAATGGTAGGGTAAGATGTCGATTGGATAGAGCCATGGGTAACCAAGAATGGCACAATATTTTATCCCACACTTATGTGGAGTACTTAAAGATTGGGGGATTGGGTCATAGACCCCAAATGGCATCTATCCAAAATAGACCGCAAATTTTTTTGAGAAAGTTTATGTTCGATAATATATGGATACGAAAAGCGGTACTTAGAGAAGCAATTGAGGAAGGATGGGGGAAGCGTGGTACCTGCCAGGAAAACTTCCATGCCATGCGGTCCAATCCCACCAATAGAAAAAAGTTTATGGCCATTAAGACTGATATGAGCAAAGCGTACGATCGGGTGGAATGGTCATTTGTTCATTCACTTATGACAAGTATGGGCTTTGACCATCGATAGATATAACAAATTATGCAATGCATCACTTCTGTATCCTATCAAGTACTAATAAATGGGAAGCCAAAGGTATAACTAAAACATCCCAGGGGATCCGCCAAGACGACCTTATCTCTCCATACATCTTTATCCTTTGTATGGAAGTTCTTATTGCCAAAATGAGGAAAGCTGAGCAGGATGGGAAAATCCAAGGTCTTAGAATCGCATATGCAAGTCCTCGAGTGTCTTATCTATTCTTTCCAGATGATAGAACTTTTCTATAAAGCAGACATGCAGCAAAGTAAAGAGTTGATAGATATTATTCGATTTTACGAAGAAGCGTCAGGGCAAACAATCAATTTTGACAAATATTCTACAATGTTTGGAAATGAAGTCTCTTCCACTCTCCAATAAGAGATAAACTCAATTGTAGGGATCTCTTAGGAAGGAGGTATGGGAACATACCTAGGTGTCCCGAAGAACATTCTTGGCTATAGGGCGCATGTGTTCGCATTTGTCCATTTCATTACAAACGATGGATGTTTGTCTTAAAATGTTAGGAGCCATTAGTTTCTGATTCCTTTCCTTCAATGATTCCTTTTTGGATAAGAATACATGGTATTCCACTTCTGTTTTGGAACAATGCGACTCCATTGGAGAAAATCTTGGGAAGGTGGTTGATCGTGATGCCTCTGAAGCTCAGGTACAAGTAGAAATCAATGCTTTTAAGAAGCTGGTTAGAAAATAGTCTATACTAACGCCCAGTGGTGCTGAAGTTTTCATATATCGTTTGAATATGAAAGGATTGGAGAAACACTGTTTTAAATGTAAGAGTTTTTACATGAAGAGTTGATATATCATGGTTTTTACCCATTTAAGACCATGATATAAGTCCTTTTATCGAGTCTTTCTATTGTTTCCGTAGTCTTTTAGAGTCTTTTCAGGTTTTAGCATGTTTGGAGCTTAATTGGAGTTTTTAGAGCATTCTGGACCTTTGTGGCATTCGTTGAAGACGTTCCCACCGATGGATTGAGCTCACATTTGAACACGAGATAGATTAATGGATTAGCTTTCATTTGGAAGTGGTTTGAGGCCATTCCAACAGTGCGATCAAAAGTTATTCCAGTTTTCGTGAAGACAGTCCAGTCTGGCAAAACACCAGATGTCCTGGTATCGACCGATACCTGCTGGTATCGATCGATACCGACTGCAGAAAAAGAAAACACGTGATTTTACAAGTCTGAAGAGTCCGAAACTTGGCCCAAAGGATCCTACTATTTACAATTAAGCCCAGAACGTATTTTAGACTTATATTTAGGGTTTTCAGCCACCTGTTTAGGCTACGCTTTATTCTATGCTTGATTTTACTTTAATTCTAGTTTTTGCTTTTGAGGGAAACTCGTGATGAAGCTGGGGCTCTGAGAGACCAAGATGGTCATTTGTGTAATGAGAGGGGACATCGTCTTGATGCAGAGGGGAACGTCAATGCCCCTGCTCCTGTTCCCGACCAGATCATCCCACCTGTTGTTGCTGGACACGCTGGGAATGATGTGGTCGAACGTGGTATGACAATTGGAGAGTACAACAGGCCTGACCTGTTCTATGCTAATCGATATGCGATTCGCATCCCCACTTTCCAGAGGAATGACTTTGAGCTGAAGCCTGCATACTTCTCACTCGTAGGCCAGCATCTGTTTCACGGTTTCCCTCATGAGCACCCCGTGGACCACATAGAGCGATTTGAAGACTTTGTAACTAGCATCAAGTATAATGGAGTGTCCTATGATTACCTTCTCTTCAAGCTTTTCCCATACTCTCTCGGGGGAGAAGCTTCTTACTGGCTCAAGAATCTCCCGCCTGGTTTGCTTACCACCTGGGAGGAGACCAAGAACGCATTCCTGAACAATTTCTATGATGATGCGAGATCCGAGGAGCTGAGAAACAAGATCTCCCAATTCACTCAGGGAGCAACAGAGGCATTTAAGGCTGCCTGGATCAGATTCAGGTCGTATTAGAGAGACTGTCCGCATCATGGGTTCACTCAGGTTCAGTTGTTGGGTATCTTTTTCAGAGGGATTGACTGGAGGTATCAGATGGCCCTAGATGCTGCGAGCAATGGTAACTTCAACACCAGGTATCCTGGTGATGCTTATGAGCTAATAGAGAATTTGGCGTCTAGCAATAGCACCAAGAATGCCGACTTAGAGTGAAAGAGGCAGAACGGGAACATTGCTGAGGCACAGATTGCTGAGGTGCACGCGAAGCTGGATTCGGTGCATAATATGTTGATGGGTAAGGAGAAGAAAACTGTACACTTCGCTGATGAGAATGAGGCGAGAGATGTTAACTATGTTGGTGGTGCCAGTTTTCAGAGTCAGAGATTTCAATACCAGTAGAACAACAGACCAACTGGTTTTGATGACTACAATCGCACCTACCGGAACTCCTCTTACCAGATCCCGCCGCCCAAATCCTCAAACAGTAAGATGGAAGCCATGCTAGAACAGATTCTCGAGGGACAACAGAAGATGACAGTGGACTTCAATGGGAAGATGGATGCTATGTATACAGACATGAATGGAAAGATTGAGAATCTTAGCATCCATCACAAGATGCTGGAAACCCAGATAGCTCAGACTTCAGCAACTGGGTAAAAGGGAAAGACGCTCAAGGCGCACTTAATGCGATCATCCTCAGAGGTGATTCTGAGCCAGATACGTTAGTATCGATCGATACCACCCCAGGATATCGAAGTCGATACCATCCTGCAGAAGCCAACGTGCAAAACGCAGAGCATCGATCGATACCATACTGGTATCAGATCGACACCCCTCACGACTGAGCCAAAGACTGTGATAAAACCCGAATTGTCGAAGAGAGAGTCACAGGCCCCAAGCTACCTTTTCCCTAACCCCCAGCGAAGTCTAAGCAGGAGATGGAAGAAGCCAGAGTGCATGCAGTACTGACAAAATCCTGATAGAACTCGCCTGTAAATTAGAATGGTGTCCAACTCTCAACATCCACTGAAGAGGATGTTACCAAACGTGTGAGACCCTGAGGAAGGATGCACTCCTGACCAAGGGACAATAGTGCAAATCCATCCTGATAAATAACACCATCTCAAAGGTAAAGAGAGGAAGGTGAAGCTTGCTGAACATGCTTTAGTGCTGTCATTTCAGAGTAAAGATTTCCAGAGAAGAAGCTACCGATCCAGGAAGCTTCTGTCATAGACTGTCTATCTCAGCGGAAGGTTCCACTGCATTCCCTCTAGTGATTCTAGGCTCGGCATTAAACCTGATTGCTCTCTCTGTTGTTGAACGCCTAGGATGTCTACTTGCGCGTCCCAGCGAAAGATGTCCCTCATTTTCTAGCTGACCATCATGTAGAAGAGTATCTAGAAGGTTCTTAGCGGATGTTCACTTATGATCGAAGCTCGTATGATTCGCAACAGACTTTGTGTTTATTGAATATGTTGAAAGAACCCTCAGGATCTCTTATTTGGGAAGACCATTTTTAGGCAAACAGCTGGTGCATAATTGATGGAGAAAGAGACAAGTAGAGCTTGCCTCTGGGGTGATTGACATGTCATTCAGCTTCCAAACATGATAACTGCATGGGGAGACCTACTATCGATGGACAAGACAATATTCTGTCAGGATTTCATGATGAGAACCACCACAGAGGTTTCAATGAGGTACCTACTGGTATATGCGCTCCAAAACTCACTAAAAAAAAGAAGAAAAAGGCAAGGAGCAATGCGATCAGATACTCAGAGGGTATCGATCGAACCAGACTGCCCACTGCCCTCCTATGAGCAGTTTGTGTTGCATACTAAGGACGAATCTGATTCGCTTGTGATTGAGTGGAGGACGTTCTTTCAATCCTACGTCCGTGGAAGAAAGTTTGTCCAATAAAGTGCAGCTGCTGGACGACTTGATGCGCTTTTACATAGCAGGCAGGATTCAGAGCTTCACTACCTGAAACAGATCTGCGGAGGATCGGTGGAGGATAAATTGCAAAGTCTTTTAGGGACTTGCACTCAGTTTACTGCTACGGATGCAGCTAGCACTAGTTCCGACAGCTGAATCATAACCACCGGACATCCACCTCTCACACGCCAAGGCCACCATCGGATGGAAGCAAGGTACGTATTTTCTGATCTCAAACTGCCAAACCACAGGATAGTCCTCGATCCAATACAAGCCCCATCCCTTCACGCTTAGACAAGCCAGCAGGAATCTCGATAAGAGCTACTTGGTTGCTTCTTTGCAAACTGAGCAGGAGAACACGAAAGTCGTCCCAGACCAATCTCCAACCCGCCCTGGCTGCATATTCCTCATTTCCTTGTAGAGCCTACAACACAGTTCATGCTTACACACAGACCCGCGCCTTTTGATGAAATGTTGTCACAGAACACTCACATCTTCTCGGTGGAAACCACCCGACACTTGTAAGCCCCGACAACCGTATACAGCTATTACGATATTTTAAACCAGCGCTATCGAGTGGGAAGAGCAACCCACTGTAAGTCATCTATATTTAGTTTGATTTCATTCTTTGTTTTTGTGTACTCACGTGAGCAGCGGTTAGATGACAGGACAGCATTCGATTCGACACCAGGACGAAAGCAGAGAATGCAATTTTATCATGAATCCGAGCTATGCAATTGATTACCAGCAGCATGGGTATCGGTCAGACGTACCCAGCGCACAGTTACTTCGCTTCTCATATCTTTCCGACTTGGTTTCTGATGCCTCTTTTTACCAACTCTAGACAGAATAACACTGGAGAGCAGGTTGTTTAAAGTCTGGAGGGAGGTAGATTGCTAACAACGTGCTTTGTTTTTCCTTAGATGTCAGTTGTTTTTGTTCAAAAGTCCTGGAAGTTATGATGCTATGTGTTTTGGAAAATACTCGCGCGGACTTTCTCTCTGAGGTCCACATCTGTTACAGAAGACCAGTTATCAGATCGATATAATGAAATAACTAAGGGAACTAGAAGCAGTTGACTAGGATAACACCCATGTGTTTCCATGGAATCTCATCAAAACCCGAAGCCTAATTTTTGCACTTCATCGATGGTTAGGTTTCTAATGGAATTTGATTCCTCGCACTCATCATCCTGACAGAACAGAACCCATAGTGTGTTAAAGTGGATGGATATTTCATCTCACATATTCGATTTATCAGTTAATACTAAAAAGGCAATAAAAGATGAGATGATTACTTCTGAATATGAGGGCTGGCAAAATCTTCCATGAACCATGATGTCCTACTTGTGAAGAGAATGATCAACATCAAAGGTTGGGAAGCGAGGTTAGGAAAAATTTCGTGATACCACTATTCGCTACACCTTTGATACACAGAGAGGAAGAGACCGGGGATTCGTGGCAAACACCATCAATACTCGCGTCTCAGACCTTAATGTGTATATGCAGAGCTAAAAAAGAGAAAGAACATGATCAAAAATAAGTCTGGGAGAGAGAACAAATACAAACAAGAGTAAAAATTTCAGGTATTTCTTTGTACATATATGTTTGGGAAGGAATCTATAAAGTTCTTGGATCATTGATTACAGCGATGAAACTGGCAATACATTGGTTATGCGATGAATCTGTGATACTATGTGTGGGTTCTGGGAAAGCTGCAAAAGTCTACGGAGAAGTACATGGTGGTTAGTTCTTGGACTGGTAAAGTAATGAAGAAGATATTAGGAAGAAAGACCATTGCAAATGTTTCATAGAACAAGTGAGTCTCCGCGTTTTCAACACTTTCCCATTCGGCGGTTTGGTACTGTTTTTTGTTTGCTTGAGGGCAAACAAAGGTTAAGTCTGGGGGAGTTTGATATATCATGGTTTTTACCCATTAAGACCATGATATAAGTCCTTTTATCGAGTCTTTCTATTGTTTCCGTAGTCTTTTAGAGTCTTTTCAGGTTTTAGCATGTTTGAAGCTTATTGGAGTTTTAGAGCATTCGGACCTTTGTGGCATTCGTTGAAGACGTTCTCACCGATGGATTGAGCGTCCAAATTTGTGACACCAGATAGATTAATGGATTAGCTTTCATTTGGAAGTGGTTTGAGGCCATTCCAACGTGTGCGATCAAAAGTTATTCCAGTTTTCGTGAAGACAGTCCAGACTGGCAAAACACCAGATGTCCTGGTATCGACCGATACCAGCTGGTATCGATCGATACCGACTGCAGAAAAGAAAACAAAGCGTGACTTTTACAA
>SMJT01000116.1:438400-483179 GCA_004349715.1 Crucihimalaya himalaica | reverse complement strand
AGTGTGATTGATTGCCTGATCTAGTGTTTGGTGAGCAAAAGCCCTATTCGCAAAGAAATTTGGTTTAGGGATTTTGTGAACAATTGAACTTGGACTTTAATGCTTGTTTAAATTCATAGAATTTGCAAAGGAATTTGGAATTCTAGGTTTAGGCATAGATAGTTTTCGCAACGACAGTTGGTTTACTTTACATCTGTGTTTCAAGTTTGAAAGCGGAGCTTAATTTATTCCTGACAATTGAGTTGATTTGATAATTCTGATTTGCTTGCTAGTTTCCCTAAGCCTAACGTTTTCCTCCATTGATTTATATCCTTGATTTAATTGATATGTAATTCTTAATTACATCTATTTTGCTTAGCATAATTAAAATATAAAAATCTATTGAGTGAAAAAATGAGTCTTTGTAGTTCGACCCCTAAAATACTATAGCGACTGCTTAGATACTTTAGGGTATTAACTTTGAGCACATCAAGAGTCAAGCTGCCCAGCTGTGCTTATTCGTGAAGGTAAGCTACCTTATCCAAGGGCTTAGGATGTCAATCAAGCGAATACCCGCAAGAAAAAAGAGTCTCACAAACCAGAACTTCAGATTCTCAGCAAAGCAAGGTAACAAGGTTGCAAATACATCTTTTCGGGAAGGTAGCTCTCGACAGCATTTGACTATTGGTAAAAGAAATATATCACCTCCCCGTCATTTTCCGAGGGCTGGAAATCAGAATGATATCAGATCGTCCTACAAGTATGAAGATAGGTCTTCCCGTGACCACTATTATAACTTTAAACAGTCACAAGAGACCCATAGTTTTTATTATAAAAGACATGAGAATTATAAGCGTGGATCTGAAGAAGACTTTGTTTCATCAAAGAAGAGAAGAAAATCGAGGGAGAGGTTCAATGCCCTTGCTACCCAAGGAAAAAGGGATGTGTTGTCAACTAGAAAGTATGCATTGGAGCGTGTAGAACAGACTTATAGATCAGAATCTAGCCATGGACACTACTCTCACGCGCTGGAATTGGAAGTTGCTTGTTTAAATAAGGATCAAAGCAAAAAGGACGAGTTCAAAAAACAATCAAAGGAGATTCAAGCGATAGCTTATGTAGAAAGGAATGTAAAGGCTAGAGCTGGTGCAACAGTTGGTGACCAAGTTTAGTCTTCTGCTGAGAGAGCTCCATCTCAAACTGAAAGAGTATCAGCTAAAGATCGATTAGGAATGCAGGACGATACATCACTAGTTAAAGCCAAAGAAAGACGCTCGGCGCTAGAACGAGTGGAGTAGGCTATTATCCCTCTCTCTTTGGTCTTTGATAGTTTAGGCTCCTCGGAAAGATTAAGGGATGTCATTATAACATTGAATGGAGTAATGAACCACACGAAACAAGGGAGACATTGATAATTAGTAGGAATTTTAATAATGTGCTTGATTTTGCAGGAGAGGAATTCCTTGTCGACGAAAATGATCTCCTGAGCTCGCCACAGAAAACAAATGGTGCAACAATGGAGCTGGATGTGCAACCGTTCACTATAGGACCTAGGAGTAGAGAGAAGGAATTTCACAATACTCAACAAAAGAAGCCTGGCCCTAAGTGTATTAACCCGTACCAGGATAAGCGGTACGCGTGTATGCAGTACATGAGTTAGAGAGATTCGTTCAGACAAAACTTGAAGAACAACGAATATGACTTAACAAAATATCTTAAAAAGCCAAAAGAGGAGCTATCATCGAAAGAAAAATAAAAAGGAACAACAAAGATCCGTAAAGCCACGTACGAGTCACGAGCATCGTCCGTAGCGCTGTGGGAGGCAACGATCACATGCATACTATGAACGAAAACAAGAGTGTTTAGCCACGTGACAAGGAGAATCCTGACAAGAGCAACGTGCCAAACTACATGGGAGACATCAAAGAAAATCATGGGAAAGAAATGCACACCGAGCCAAAGATCACAAAATCGACGTGAAAGCACAAAGCGATCGTGACAAAGAAGGAAATGTCAAAATAGAGGATGGAGTCATCGGAATAGCCAACGAAGTTCACCAAAACAGTTCTGACCACCGCCAAAAGTTCGCCGAAAAGTCGCCAGAATCGACCAGACATCGTTGGAAAATTACCAAATGCCGTTGGAAGAAAAGAGGAATCGCCGGAACAGTAGAGCTATAACCGGAACAGTAGAGCTACAACCAGAACAATAGATTCATCACCAGAACAGTGGATTAGACGCCGGAAAAATGGTCTGGACCAATGGTTGGAAGCCACGTGTCGCAAGAACGGTAAACGACCCGCTGGAAAATTGTTTGATCGCCGGAACACGCCATCTAGAGGCTTCTAGAAACTATGATCGCCACTTGTCATTGCTGGAGAGACACTTGTCAACACCGTCAACACTTGTCGAAAGAGAACGCCACTTGTCGCTGGAGGTCGACACTTGTGGACGGCACACCGCCATGTGTCGCCAGACGCCACACACATGTCGCCATGCATAGAGGGTCGTCTTGCCTATAAAAGGAGAAGAGTAGTGAGTCATTTTGCACTCCACACATTTCACTTACTTACCTAAAGAGAAAAGAAGAGAGCTTAAAGCCCGAGTAGTGTCCGATCACGGAATTCCTCGTCCGCCTGAGGATCTGTCTGCGGGAAGGCACGTCTGCGTGAGGAATTACGCGGGGAAGAGTCTGTTTGCGAGGAAAATGTCCGAGGGAGAATCAGTTTGCGAGGAGAGTGATCTGAGAGAAGAAGAATTCGATCGTGTCCGAGAGCCGTAATTCGAAGCCCACGGACGTGATCGAAGGGAGTCTGATTGGGTGATCCATAGCCGATCTGTACAAAGAAAATCGACAATCCGAGAAATATTGTTGAGTGGTCCGAGTAGTGTTCGAGAGTAAGAATCTACCATCCGAGGGTTGTCAAAGGAGAGTAAGGAGTCGTTCATGAGTTTGTTCGAGCGAGATGGTTCGTAGCGGTTCAGGAACCCAGTTCGTTGGAAGGTAATCAAGGTCGAAAGGAGGTTCGACAGAGTACACGCAACATGCACATCAGCCGCCTAAATCACTTTGAGTTCTTGAAACATGTATTAGAGGTACATGATAGGTTGGGTAGTTAAATTTAATTATTGTAATTGCTTGCATGCACGATTGAGTAGAATACATGATAGAGTAGAATGCATGTTAGAGTAGAATGCATGATAGAGTAGAATGCATGATTGAGTAGAATGCATGATAAAGTAGAATCCATAATAGAGTAGAATGGCATGAGTAGTCTTGCATAAGTAGTTTTGCATGAGTAGTACTACATGATTAGAGTTCATGTTAGTAGTGGTGTGATGAGTGTGAAGAAACATGTATATGCTTAGGTGAGACGTGCATAAAGATGCATGGTAGACTAGATTCATGTGGAATCTAAGTAGGGTAACAAACATGAAGTGTTTGTTTAAGAGAGTCTAGTTAGGTTAGAGTAGAGACTAAGTGTTACTACACTTAGTAGTTAGGAATTAGGTTAAAGAGTAGTAGACCTAGGTTAGAAATCTAGGGTAGATACGGTTAAGGAAAACTCTATTGTGTGAGCTATAGAGCGCTTAGGGGTTGTGAAGCCATAGAGTATAGTAGTTACAACTAGTGAGAGTCGTGGTGCCAAGCAATGGAACGCTTGAAGGGCTGTAAGTCGTGTAGAGAGAGTTAGGGCTGATACGCCGTAGAAGAGTAGTGACCTAGATTAAGTCTAGAGTAGATACGATTAGTGTGAGTCGTGGTACCAAGAAATGGAACGCTTGAAGGGCTATAGGGCCATATGAAGAGAGTGGATACAGTTAAGGAGAACTGTAGTGTGTGAGCATTGGAGCGCTTGGTTCTATAGGACCAGTGACCTAGATTAGAGATCTAGAGTGGCTACGGTTAAGAGAACCATAGTGTGTGAGCGTTGGAGCGCTTGGGTCTATAGAACCAGTGACCTAGATTAGAGATCTAGAGTGGCTGGGGTTAGTGAGAACTGTAGCGGTGTGAATGCGGTGTGAATGCGCATTAGAGTGTGTGAGAGAGTGAGAGCGTTGAGGCTTTGCATCCTCTACGGGTCATGATGGATGCCGTAGGGAGGGTACGTTGGAGCGTACCTAAAGGCGTATATGTAGTTACGGTTAATATACTGTTAGTGAGGCAATCATTCGTGGTCTTCCCCCTAATGCCCGCGTACCTAGAGATCGGGTAGCTCCCGATGGCTCAAAAGATGAGGTACACCTCTGTAGACTGTGTGTCTAGGGATGTATTTAAAAACAGAATTGGTAGGGTTCATTAGGGCAGGGAAGCGGTGATGTGCGCAGACATGGATCCAATGGTGACATAGGGGAGAGAAGAGGTCTTCCCTATTTATTGATGCTGGGCATCGAGAGACAATCGTGGGTAGCGCCCTTATTATGGTGTGTGGACGGATGTGACGACATCCGTAGTGTAGAGAAGAGGTGAAGTGAACCTCGAGTGATTTAGAGTAGAAAGAGGGAGCATCAGGCATCCCTATATGATCTAGGTATTTAGGATGCTAGGGCATCTTTAGAGCAGTGTTAGAATGCAAAGGCATTCTTGTGAATAGAGTTTAGAGTTTAGAGTAGAAGAGGGAGCATCAGGCTGCCCTATAGGATTAGGTGTTAGAATTAGGGAAGTGAGAGAGAGTGATGTGGATAGTATCTGCATAAGGTAAGGGATGCAAGGGCATCCATATAAAGAGAAGTGGAGATGTGATGGTATGCTCCGTTGTTGCATTAAGTTGCTTAGTTGATTGCATGGTAGTCGTAGTATAGAAGTGCATGTTTGTGTGAATTGCATTGATGGGAGATTCGGAGAATTGGGTTAGACTAACGTTGTCTTCTACAGGGCCGGTTCCACTAAGTAGCATTGCACTAGATCACTTACGATGCCACTAAATTATTTTTCAAGAACCCTTAAGATAAACCTTTTAGCGGGAGCGTTGGGACATTAGGCCACTTGGTGTAGATTGTAGAGTAGAGTGTAGAGTAAAAGATATGTTTGACAATGTATTGTGTGTTTGGGCCCATGAACGTTTTGCTGTGTGTTGTGAAATAAAATGATGTTTTCTAAAACGGGGATGTTGTTATGATATATGGCTTAGTCCGAACCAACACAACTCGCTTACTCGGTAGAGGATTGGCAAGCATAATATCGACTAAGGGAGGGACGATACCAAAGATGGTTTTACTAAGGATGCTTGCTTTGTGCGAGAACCTCGGTCGAATCGTTCAAAGTACTTGTCAAAATATTTTACTTGTAATGATCCGAGCCGTAGGTTAGTTTAGGTTTAGGTTTAGGATGGTTCCGGGTCGTTACACTAAGCCTGGCTCCAAGAGACGCATGGTCGCCTAGACGACACAAAAAGTCAAATGACGTGGACTAAGCCCCTCTTTACCGCATAGGAGTTCACCTATGAAGCGTGCTAACGTAGAAAGGGATGGGACTAGAAGACCAAGACTTGGACTATCGTTTACATCTTTGTCACTTATTGAGGATGCTAATGCTAAGGCTACTTTAGTTGATTTTATTAATAAGGTCATAGTACCTTCATCTTGTAAGGGATAGACAGGTTCCCTACAACCTGTAAAATCTAAATGATTACAACTAGTTGGAACTGTCAAGGGCTTGGAAACTCTCTGACAGTTCGACGGCTAAGGGAAATAAGATAACAATTATTTTCTGACAAAACGTTTCTCATGGGAACAAAAAACTATGATGAAGTAGTTTTCCGTGTGTTCGAGTGGATGGGGTATGGACATTCTTTTACAGTTCCCCCACTAGGATTGAGTGGAGGGCTTGCTGTGAAGGATCGTTTGTCAATTTTAGGAGTTTCTATTTACAAAATGGGCTAGGGGACGTAAAGCATGCTGGCAATCCGTTGTCTTGTCGTGGAATGCATTACGATCATTTTTTTTGAGTTTAAGTCGATAGAAATATTTCCAATGATGATAGGATCAAAAACTTCTAGTCTGGTAGGTCGGAATACTTACGATTTGAGGGATCAGATCATAGGCCTCTTATTACCTACATAGATGATTCTAGAGTCAAATGAAAAGATGCTTCAGGTTTGATCGTCGTCTTTGCAAGAAGGAAGAACTCCGTAAGGTCATAGATCAGACTTGGAAGGATTGTGGAAAACAACCAATTGAAAGGAAAATGATTGCTTGTCGACGAAGTATAATTGCATGGACTAAAAGCCAGAACTTCAATAGCCAAAAGAAGATTGACGAATCTCGTCAACTACTAGAGGATGCTCTTTTGGATGAGGTTCCTAATAAGGATCGCATTTCAGCTCATACAAAAGAGCTAGAGGAGGCTAATAAGGAGGAAGAGCTTTTATAGAAGCAACGAAGTAGAAAACTTTGGATGCAAGAAGGAGATACTAATTCAACATTTTTCTTTCATGTCACAAGAGGGGTCTATCGATGAATAGACTCACAGTGCTGGAAGACGAGGGTATTTTATTCCTTTTCGATTAATGGGGCCCTCAAGGGAGAGTTATTCCATCTCAGGGATTGCGACAAGGGGATCCTCATTCTCCTTAGCTTTTGATTCTTTTTACGGAGGTACTATCAAAGCTTTATCATCGAGCTCAGCAAGACGGTACACTTGCTGGTGTTCGAGTGTCACAAAATAGTCTTAGAGTGAATCATATGTTGTTTGCAGATGATACGATGTTCTTCTGCAAGTTGAACAGGAATAGATGTGCAGCATTGACTTCGAGTTTGAATCAGTATGAGGGAGTTTCAGGACAGTGTATCAACCTCCAAAAATCTTCCATAACTTTCTCAACCAAGACGCCCAGACAGCAAAAAACAAGGGTTATGCAAGTACTGGAATCAATACAGAGGTAGGGACGGGCAAATACTTGGGGGTGCCAGAAAATTTTGGACGAAAGAAGAAAGATATTTTTGCCGCAATAGTCGAAAAGCTCCCCAAAAGAGCTTATTTTTGGACATAAGGATTTCTATCTCCAACTAGTAAACAGGTGTTGTTGAAGGCTATCCTTTCGTCTATGCCAACACACTTTATGACGTGTTTCAAATTGTCGGTATCTATCTGTAAACAGATTCAATCTATCCTAACTTGGTTCTGGTGGGATGAGAAACCGAATGAAAGGAAAATGAGCTGGATTTCTTGGGATAAATTGACGCTCCCAAAGAATGCAGGAGGACTAGGATTCAGAGATCTTCCATCGTCTAATGATGTTCTTCTAGCAAAGCTCGGGTGGTGCCTACTACAAGCCCCTAAGTCTCTTTTCATCAAGGTTTTGCTTGGTAAGTATTGTCATGATTCCTCTTTTATAGAGGCTGGAAGTACTTCTAACCCATCTCATGGGTGGAGAAGCAGTCTTACTGGTCGAGAAATTCTTTGGCTGGGTTTAGTATGGCGGGTAGGTGTTGGTTCAAAAATAAATTTATGCAACGAATCCAGTTTCTCCTTCAACTCTTCGTACCCACTCGTCTCAACACAATTAACCACAACGTTCTTCCATTTTTTGTATTCAGAACAATTGCTGCTATTACTCACGACCACATTCTCGATGAGAAAATTGGCTTCCTGAACAATGTTAGTACCAAATTTCTACTGACTTACCGTGTCAAGAGCCATTTATAAGTTCTCTGAGGCTCCTTGATAGAAGATGTGTAACAGATTCTCCAGAGTATTCCCGTATTGTGGACAATCCTTCAAATAGTCTCTGAAACAATACCACGCTTCAAAGAATATTCGTTTGTGGTTTGTTGGAACTTGGAGATCTTGTTCGTCAACTGACTGGTTATGGACTTCCAGTAGAACTGATTGATGAATAGGTCAAGACATTCGTCCCAAGTAGTGAAGGAACCTGGTTCCAGAAGTCTCATATATCTCAAAGCCTTATCTCCCAAACATAACTTGAACAAGGTCAAGTAATGGTAGTCTCGGTAAACTCCATTCGCCCTTGATGTGCTACAAAGATCCTCAAAATTCTGCGCATGCTCCATCACGTTCTCATGGGCAAGACCATTGAAGATTGAATGTTTCACCAACTTAATCATGGGAAGTTCAATGTGATAGTCTTGTCTTTGAGGCGAGGGTGGATGGATGACGGTTCTATCCAGCATAAAATCTATTAGGAGCATAGAAGTCTCCTAGAGTAGCCTCAGCAGGCTCAGCAACCATTTACAAATAACTCGTTGGTTAGGGTAACCGACTGGTTGCTCATTAGTTTGCAAATCGATCAGTTGTCGTGCTGCACCGATCGGTTGTCCAATAGCTTCACAACCGATCAGTCTCTCCCCAGCACCGATCGGTTGATGGATTTTCTCAGCAACATGTCTATCTTTGATAACGTCCTAAGTGATCCTAGCAGCATTACCGTGATTCTCCATCTATCTTTCGCTATGAAGCTTTCTACCGGTGCGCTCGATCATACTTAGGTCGTTGTTGTTAGGTTGTAGCAAATAGTTAGAATTGTGGCTCCTTTGTTACATAAACCTTCGAACAAAAGATGGAAGAAAAATAAGTAAAACGAAATAAAATTAAAGGCACTCGTCAATGGATTTCGACAACAGCGCCAAAAACTTGTTGAGGTTTAAGTTTTACCCCAAATAATATCGCAAGTGTACGATAACACAACTATAGTATTTAAGGATCGAATCCACAAGGACCAAAACAAATACACTATGAACTATGATAATTGAAATTTAGCTAGAGAAAATAATTGTGATTTTTGTTTTGTTTTCTAACAACCTAAACAAGTATGAAATAACAATTGTTAGATTAATAGGGTAAAAGGTATCCTAATGGAATTCTAAACAAGAAACATGCATGCATAAGGGAAAGCATTAAAGTACCATTCTCGAACTCAATCATAGATTATAATTACCCAGGTCTCCTAGTGACATCAGCCATCCTGCAGTAACAGAAGATGGGGAGTAATCAATATGGTTCCTTATCCTCGTTATGTTGACAAGGAGATTGTCGAAGGAAAGATGCAAAGGTTTAAAGATGTGATCCGTGAAATCACTGAGGGTATGAATTTTAAGGAGGCCAAGGAGAAACTCGCTGACACCAAAGAGGTTATCATGTGTGTAATGAAGGGAGAAAAAGGCTTGGAAAAGCTCAGAAAGAGGTTAATGAAGGAGAGGAAGTCCTTAACAAGGCTTCCAAAGCTTGACGACCTTAAAAGTTAGTTGTTCCATGTTTAGTTCTCGGTGTTCATTTAGAGGACTCTGTTTGTGACACCGGTTTTAGTGTTAACCTCATTTCACTCTCAAATTCTAAAGGACTATGGGTGACATGCTTTCGAGAACCTCCATGCACCTTGAATTTCACAAACGCCTCCGTCACTAATCCAAAAGGTTTTGCTGTCTAATTTGAGTGTGATAATTGGTCACTTTTTAGTCCCACCAGATTTCCATTTGTTTAGATGGGAAGAGCTTCAGACATGTTGTTGATCTTGGAGAGACCATTCCTTAACTCGGTTGGAGCAATAATGGACATTCCGAGGAAGCTGTTATCTTTCCATCTAGTGGATAAGACAGTTTCTTATGCTAATGCCCTATGTAACACATCTCAGGCATCGATCACTGGTGGTTATGGACGAGGACAAGAAGCTAGAATCATGTATGATGGTGCAAAGGATTGCTAGGATACGCGCCAGATGATCGCCGACCAAGTTAACTTTGGCCCAAAGATCTTCTCCTCTGGGATTCACCAAGAAAGAGGTGAAAAGATAAATCTCAGTTTATAATTACAAGAAGTTTGTGGAGGTGACAAAAATTTTTCCTTCGGGATTAGAGTTGGAAGACATTTGAAAGCAAAGTTATTTCCTTAAGATGTTTGAAGAAAGTGACGAGAACTGGGAAGGCTATTTTTCTGTATCTGACTGATTTTTAAATTTTTGAAATTTCTGTGTTTTTGCAGACATGGCTCTATGAACTTGAGACGAGAGTTCTTGTCCTATTATGGCACCAAGCCCACGGAGTACGACTGCTCATTGCAGAGAGATGAGCGACTTAGACATAATATGTACAACTCCGATGGGGAGCTGTAAACTCCAATAGATGAAATTCATTTCGGATGGGATATTGGATGTCTCAAGGGGGAAGTCCACAGGATGCTGGACACAATAGGATTTGGCACCTTTCAGACTAAATCATGGGATATGTATGAAAGGCCAGCACGGGATTTTCTGGCCACATTGGAGGTACAGTTCCCCGTGGCCTTGAGTTGGCTTCCAGGGAATTGATCAGTTTCTTCATTGGAGGGAACCATCACAACCTTTCCATCCCCTAGCTTTTTGACATCTTTGGGTTCTCAAAACCCAAGGAGACAAGTGCTGGAGGATTTTCAAATGCTAGCAAGTTCTAGGCCATTGTTGTGTATAAGTTTCACCCTAAATATTATCGCAATTGTACGATACACCGCTATAGTGCTTAGGGATCGATCCACAGAGACCAAAACGACTACACTATGGATTCTAATAATTAAAATTTGTGTAGCGAAATTAAATAGGATTTTTATGTTTTCTAACAACCTAATATGAACATGGATAGATAAATTAGGCACAAAGAACCCTAAAGTAATTCTAACAAGTAATATAAATGCATAAGAAAAAGCATTATAAATCATCCTAGAACTCAATAATAATCATTAGTTACCCGAATTCCTTAGTGATAACTACTATGCAAACAATCCTCATAGAAATGTCACTTTACTATCAGAATATAAGCAAGCATTAAGTACGAGATTAATAGGTTCACAAAGCTCCTTAGCAATGTCACTTGTCTAGGAATAATTTGCTCACCTACGCTACAATCCAACGTTCCATTGCAGAGCCACGAGTCGACAAAAGTCTAATGGCATACTCAGCGCTTAGTCTAGAGTAAGCATTAAAACATAATTCCTGTCGGGATTTGCAAGAAATTTTGCAGAAAAATTTTAGAAACAAAAAACCTTCCGAAAAGTTCTGCAAAAATTCCTAATATGATAATTGCAGCATATTAACTTCTAAAACTCACTAAATTAATTTTACGACAATTGAAATGCACAAATTCGAATTTTAGGAAAATTAATCCCTAGAATTCAAAATAAATAGAAGTCAATTGAAACAAAAATTCAAATTCAACCATTATTTCTTCTAAAATCATGGATAATTAAAAACTAATCATCCTAAACACAATTTAAGCACAAAAATCCAAAATCTACCACACACCATTCTTCAAAAATTCAAAATTTTCTCCCAAAAATCAAAATTTTCTCAAATCTTACTACCTAATCCATTTCCTAACCTTCTAAGCACTAATTCCAACTTAATAATCAAGCTAAACATGCAAGAAATTAAAAACCCAAAAAGTCACAAGTGTTCATGAAAAAATAGGATTTTAAACATGAAAATCGAGTGGCTTACCTAAACAGATCGGGAATGATAGTATAATAAATTTATAGAGCTTGAAAAATTTAGTGAAAAGCACCCAAAAATCGTTGAAAACAGTGTGAAATTGGGAGAGTTATTGATTTAGAAATTTTTTGAGAGAGTTTCTAAGGTTTTAAAAATAGGGGTTTTGTGAAAATGGAGAGTGATTTTCGGGGAAGAAGAAGAAGAAGAAGGAAGGTGGTCGGTTTAATCCAGTTCAACTCAAGTAAATTAACCGGATTAAACCGGGTTTTTCGAATTTACCTAGCGCCAACCGATCGGTTGACGGAGCTATTCCTACCGATCATTGTCGGCAGCTCACTGATTGGTTGGCGTTTCCTGAAATCTCTCTTTATGCGATTCTGCACCCGTTTCTAACGCCTAAAACCTATGATTTTCAGGCTTAAATGGTTCTGAATAGTCCAAACTTACCATTAAAACTGAAAATGTAAATTGTTAATAATTCAAGTTAAAGTAATTAAAAACGACAACTGAAAAGAAAGAGTTAAAACTAATGGGTTGCCTCCCATTCACTGCTTGTTTTGACTCTCGAGCTTGAATTTGTAGTGCTCACTCTGGTCCTGATTCCTCGGTTTCCTCGTCGATCCTTGGCTCGTGAGGACTTTGAACAACAGGCTCACGTTCGACTCGTACTTGCGAGGCACCCGGTGAAACGACATGATAGAACATATCCTTGTGGACAAAGGTCAGACACATTATCTTCCTTGAAAAGTCTATCACGGCTCCAACGGTGGCCATGAAGTCTCTGCCACAATGGACTTGTGGTTGTATATTGCCATATGTCGAACATCGATGAAATTCGACCATCAAGTTACATCCTCCAACATCTATGATCACATTTTGGAGTTCTCCCGAAGGATGTCGAATCGAGTCATCAGCTGTATTCTCATGCAGGATAGGGGTGGAATAGTGTACCCGATAAGCTGTGCAATTGATTCCAACATTATGTTGCAGGAAGAGTCGGTGTCACACAAAGATCCTTTGAAAAAGATGTTTTCTATGGTCACGGGGACAACAATTCTTTCGGGCATCCTTACTTTAGCCATCATCATCTTGATCTCTGCAGGGGTTTCATCACTTAGAGCAAAAAACCTCTGGAAATAAGGACGCTTCCAAACTTTATCAAATCCCAATTCTATGGGCAAGCTCTTTACGAATCCCGATAATGAAAGCCCGATATCCTTTTCTTTGGTCCTCTCATCCCAACTGTCTGAGAGACCAACTGATTAGTGGGTTGGCGAGCTGTAGCACGAATCCTAGCATTCCTAGCCATCATACCTACCCCAAACTCTGCTCCACTTTTATGTCTTCGAATCGTCGTAGGTCTGATGCCAAAGCCTGGTCTTTGGGGAAAAAATGGACAAAGGAGGGTTCCACCAGCATGGAACTCACTAGGAGTAATGTGACCTCCCGAAATGGCCTCAATAGGCTCGGTAAACAAATGCCTACCGATCGGTTGGTTGGGAAACTGATTGTTTGGTTTAAAAAGGGAACACCGATCGGTGGTTGACAAATACCGATCAGTTGAGCTACCAATCTTGGACCGGTCGGTCTTGCACCAGCACCGATCGGTTGTCGGATGTTTCCAGCATAATTCGCGTTCGATCCAACTCTCTTGACAGTGCCATTTTCTTCAGCTACAGGTTCCCTCTCTCCAATTCTCAGGCTCTGTCTTCCTGAACTGTTCATTCTTGTTAAGTTGTTGTTGACCGGTGATAGCAAATTGTATGAAATTTGCTCTTTGTAGTAACCTTTCAACACAAGATAGGAAAATTAGTAAAAAGAAAAGAAACACATTTACAAATATACAAAAATAGAACCCTAGACAAAATTCTAATTACGAATTCAAAGGCATTCATGTTTGGTCCCTGGAAATGGCGCAAAAAACTTGTGTGTATGTTTTACCTCAAATATTATCGCAAGTATACGATATACCACTATAGTACTTAGGGATGGATCCACAGATACCAAAACGATTACACTATGGATTATAATAACTAAAATTTGGCTAGGAAATTAAATAGGACTTTTATGTTTTCTAACATACTAATATGAATAGGAATAGATAAATTTGGCACAGAGAACCCTAAAGAAATTCTAACAAGTAATATACATGTATAAAATAAATCATTATAAACCATCCTAGAACTCAATCACTATCATTAGTTACCCTAAAATTCCTTAGTGATAACTACTATGCAACAATCTTAATAGAAATGTCACTTTAATATCAATTTCACTTGTCTAGGAATACTTTTCTCACCTAGGCTACAATCCAACCTTCCATTGCACAGTAACATGTCAAGAAACGTCTAATGGCATACTCAGCAGTTAGTTTAGAGTAAGCATTAAAATCAACCTACTCAAAGGATCTAAATATCATTCTCATATCATGCATAGTTACATACTTAAAACTACCTAACAAGGACTTTAAAACCTAACAGAGAATCATATCTAGCAAGGAGAGACAGAGTAGTATGAATATGAAGAACTCATAGACATCCTACTCGATCTACTACTAAACTAAAGACAAAACTCTTAAAAGAAACATAAAACTAGAAGAAGAGTATTTACAATGAGTTTATTGCTCAATGGCATGGTGTACAACAACTGGACCCACACTACTAGTTAAAGAGTTACCAATACAGTTGTAATTATACTTTTACTTTTTTCCATCAAATTATTCATTACTTACATATAAAATGGAATTAAATTGTATACTTTGAATAGAAATTAATTACTTAACATGTAAACGCAATATCAAATGGAAACATAATAAATAATTAGACTCATTGACCAAAATTCTCGACCATAATAAATTTTAATTAATATAATATGGAAGGCTTATTATATGTGTGTCTATGTGTATAAACAAACACACATAAGACCAACACAATCTGTTGTGAGTAAACAATGTAATATCAAAATAAACAGGTAAATCGGTGTATAAATGTCAAAAAATTCTTACTTGAAAATACAACAATCTGTTTTCAAATAGTGAAAAACAAAATATTTAGCAATACCCAAAATAATTTATTATTATTACATATATCCTGTACATGAAAGTTTTTTCCACTGATTTTGAACCATACTTTCTAAGGTTTTGTTTTATCTGCAGGATATCTTTTTTTTTTTTTTTATCAAAACATTCATTAATTAAAACTTAAGGATTTAACATCAGCCCTCTAAGAGCTTGTTTGGCTACAGAGTCCGCCCGACCGTTATCCAGTCTAGGGATATAAATAAATTGACTTTTTCTGAAACATGGTCGGCAAAGATTGATGTCTGCTAAGATGCCGTGGATTTCAGATATCGAAGAGTGAAGAAATTGCTTTGATAAGGAGCTGGGAATCCGACTTGATCACGATCCTGGTGAGATCCAAAGCTTTAGCTTGTAGTATTGCTGCCCTTACTGCCAACGCTTCCGCCTTTAGGGCAGACCCCACGTTAACCAGAGACAGTGAGTGTTCCGAAATTTTGCCAAAACTGTCTGTGAAGACCCAGCCTAGTCCTGCAGTGTGAGCATCTGCCCTCCACGCCGCATCAGTGTAGCAGGTGATTGTCCCTTCTTCATAAAGAGTGGGATTCTGGTAAAGCAACAAAACCGCTTGGGATTTTGATGTTGTAATCAACTCCTGAGCTTGAGCTTGATTCCATTCTCTTGCATCTCGAACAGCTCTAAGGATAGTATCATCCACTAAGAAGCTTAAACTGTTAAAAACTTTCTGATTTCTCGCTATCCAAAGAGCCCAGCAGATCCATGGGAATAGAAACCCTTTCTCTAGTCCCGTTGGAGGCACTGTGACCTTTTCCTTTGTCAGGGCCAGTCGTGAGGTTAGATCTGTCACTTGAGATAAATCTACCTCTCCTTCAAACGGAGCTTTTTGCCATACCTCTTTAGCATAAGGGCACTTAAAGAGCAAATGGAGTGTAGATTCTGATTCATCACACCTGCAGCATTTTGGGATTATTGGTACATGTCGTCTGATCAATTGTTCTCCTACCGGTAAAGCCCCTTGTAATGCTTTCCAGATGAATAATTTAACCTTTGGGGAGGTTCTCAGATTCCAAACTTGTCCATTCCAGTCTAGGGGAGGAGCTGAATTACCAAGGTCTGAATTCTTCAATTTGTCAGCAGTTATGTATCCCGACTTTGTAGAGTACTCCCCTGATGGGTGCTTTAGCCAGATTCGCTTGTCCTTTGCTCCAAGTAAGCTAGGGTTTAAAGATAAGATCATGTCTTTATAGTGAGGGAGAATCTGGTCTATCTTTTAACTGTCCCAATTGTTGGTTAGTGGATTTATCAAGTCTTTGACCTTGGCATGTTGTGTTGCTTCCAGTGCAAGTCCCATTGGTTGGCTCCCCTCTTTTACTGACAACCAAGCATCGTTCCACAAGCTGATATTCTCCCCATTACCCACAGCCCAACCTAGCTCCTTCGATAACAGATCATTTCCTATTAGGAGACTTCTCCAACCATGGGAGGCATTAGCAGGGGCTTTGCAGTCTAAGAAAGAAGTATCCCTGCAATATTTTCCTTCTAAGATTCAAGCCAGCAAGCACGTGGGTTTTTTAAGATACGCTAGCTCAATTTAGCTAGGAGAGCATCATTGAAGTTGTTAATGTCTTTGAAGCCCAGACCTCCCATGCTTTTCGACTTTGCCATCTTCTCCCAAGCTACCCAGCAGATTTTGTGTTTATCTGGAGAAGCGTCCCACCAAAAGCGGGTTAGAGCTGATTGAATGCGCTTGCAAAGTGATTGAGGGAGTTTGAAACAACTCATTGCATAGGTAGGCATAGCTGAAAGGACACTCTTGAGCAAAACCAGATTCCCTGAACCTGAAAGGAGCTTCGTAGACCAGCTAGCTGCCTTTTGCTTTATTTTATCCACAATGGAGGTGAATAAATCTCTTTTTGTCCTGCCAAATTGTTCAGGTAAGCCAAGGTATTTTCCAACTCCACCTTCCTTGTTTATCTGTAGAATTTGCTTCATGAGATCCTTCTTTGCTTTTGGTGCTTTGTTGGAGAAAAAAATGGCTGACTTTTGGTAGTTTATCTACTGTCCTGAGATTTCTGCATAAGCTGCTAGTAAACTTTTTAAAGCATGACAACTTTTACTGTTTGCTTTACAGGAAAACATGGTATCATCAGCAAACAGTAGGTGGTTAACTCGTGGGCAGCCTCTTGCAATCTTAACCCCTTGGAGATGGTCACTCTCTTGAGCTCTTCTGCACATACCAGACAGTACTTCACTACACAATATAAATAGGTAAGGCGATAGTGGGTCACCTTGCGTAATCCCTCTTGATGGAATGACTTTGCCCCTTGCCGCCCCTTTTATCAAGAAGGAGTATGACACTGTGGTCACACATTGCATGATCCAGGTAATCCATCTTTCATGGAAACCTAACCTTGAAAGGACTAGTTGAATAAATCGCCATTCTAGTCTGTCATACGATTTAGACATATCAGTTTTGACCGCCATAGAACAGTTATTTTTTTGCCTTGGAAGATTTGAGAAAGTGGAGGACTACATGGGTGATAAGGACATTGTCAGAGATTGCTCTTTTAGGCACAAATGCAGATTGGTTCTCTGAAATGATCCCTTCCAAGACAGGTTGCAATCTTTTGGCTAAGATTTTTGATATCACCTTATAGAACACATTACATAGTGCTATAGGTCTGTAATCAGACACTCTTTTGGGACTTGTTGCCTTCGGAATTAATCTGATATGTGTTTCATTGAAGGTGATTGGCATGACCCAGATTTGAAGAAGCTTTGCACCTGTGCAATTATATCTTTTCCCATCACTTTCCAGTTGGATCTGAAAAAGCAGGTTGAGAAGCCATCAGGCCCTGGGGCCTTATCCGAGTGGATAGAGAATAAAGCCTGTTTAATTTCTCCAGCTGAAGGATCCCGGGTCAGAGATTGGTTTACTGTATCAGAAACAGCATTGATTCTTTCTTCCGTTGTATCAGATCCCAAGTCTTGGGTGGTGAAGAGATGTTGGAAGTAGTCACTAATCACCTCTGAAAATTGGTCTTCTTCAAAGACAGCCTGGCCGTTCTCCCTTTCCAAGACAGAGATATCTGCAGGATATCTACACATAATTATTTCATCCTCTGTAAACATAACTTATGGCAATGGATAAGTTTTCATCTCTTTTATTACCTTCATTAGTGATGTTTGCTTTCATCCTTTTGCCCATGATTTCAGGTGAAACAATTATTTGTTGAAAGATAGATTATCTCAAATCCAATTTTTTTTAACTCAGCTTTTATAAAACAATTTTTTAAATAAAAAAAAAAATTGGTTGGATCATAGTCACTAAGCAAAAAAAAATCATATTTGTAAATAAGTTAAAAGTATTAAATTGATTCTTCTCTAGTTAAACTATTATTAATGTGTTTTTTATGAACCGAATAGGGCAATATTACGATTGCAACCATGGCGGATGTACACTTACACCCCCGTGCTATAGGAATTGCTTGTCTCTTGGATACCCAAAAGGAGGGGAATGTAGAATTTATAGTTTTGGCGGTGTGTGTTGTTGCGTACTCAGTTCTACACCTCCTTACTAATGCATTCTTCATTTTATACATACTCACAATTATATAATAATAAAGACATATATTCAAATGCAATCTACATTAACTCATATAGACATTAATAGCAGCCTAAAAAATTCTTTATTTATTTACGGTTATATTTTCTCAAATGCCAAAAGAATATGAATTTTCTGAAATTCTTTAAAAAAAAGCAGGTAGTTTATTTTACGCAAATAAAATTGTGTTTGTTTTAGCAATTAGATGTAATTATTTTTCTTTTGTCACGAACAATCGATTTAATAAATTAACAAGTGAAAGGTAAAAGCGTCGATTTAGCGAGTGCACCCGCAGCAATGATATTAGAACGCGGAACGAAAAGAAAAACAATTGAAAAAAAAAACAACAAGATCCCTAATGTTGTCAAGGACTCCATATATATAATTGTGTATCTCGTCGGAATTCAATAGCTTGACCAGACTTAGAGAGTCCAAGAATATTTGCGCATCATCCAAATGTTGCTCCTTTAGGGTAGATAAACTTCCCTATTCACCCAAGCTTCAACAACCAAGGCTGAAGATATGTGGGACTGTGATTTTGATCTTGACAGCTCAAACAAAGAGTTACTCGATTGAATAATGCAGGCCAATCCTCCTCGATGGGTTAAAGCATGGCAAGAAGCGTCCACAAAATACGCGTAATTTTGTTTGAAGCAGCTCAATGGCCCCTGTTGTCTACGTTCTATGATGCGTCTTTATGGTTTCTTATGCTACCGTCCAAGCACAAGTGCCTTAGAAATTATGTCTATGGGAGTAAACTGATAGATTAATCAGAGACTTTGAATTCGATATAAAACCAAACAGTGCATCATTATATCACTTGATTAGCATACGTAACTGCAACAACAAACCAAACCTCCGACGCAAATGGACAATCTCTGAAAAACATGGAGAATTGTTCTTCTTCTCCACATTGTCGACAACAAGCACTTCGAATTACTCATTGGCATACTAAATTAGCTCCAACCGGAAGGGCTTTTTTGCCATTTTCCATAGAAGTTTTCAGATCTTGGGGAGTGCTTTTGCACGCCAAATGAGAGACTACCATTTAAATTACTTTTCAGCTTTTTGAATACTCACCATAGATCTAATTCCAAAATCTGATCTTGTTGAATAAATACCATTCTGCACCGGGAGCCGGATAAAACAATCAACTCTTTTAAATGTACTAGTTGGGATAGATCTAATAATGTCCTCATAATAAGGTATAACCTGCCTTATTCTTTCCACATCCCACTGATTTGTGGTTGCATCCTTGTTGAGTGTAAGTTTTACCCCAAATAATATCGCAAGTGTATGATAATACATCTATAGTATTTAAGAATCCAATCCACAAGGACCCAAAAATGTGATTTTTGTTTTCTTTTCTAACAACCTAAATAAGTATGAAATAATAATTGATAGATAAATATGGTAAAGGGAATCCTAAAGGAATTCTAAACGAGAAAAATGCATGCATAAGGGAAAGAATTAAAGTAAAATTCTCAAACTCAATCATTAATGCTAATTACCTTAATGTCCCAATGATAATTAACAAGCTAACAACCCTAACAATTATTAGGATCGAAAGGAAGCATTAAGAATAGGATTGATTTGTTCACAATCAAACATTCTATTGCAACACTAGTTGTCAAGAAATATCTTAACTGTCGTCTAAGATAAACATGGATAACAACCTAGACGAAGAATTAGAAGATCAATCTCATTATGAACATGCATAAATACCTATCTAAACATCGTATCAGATTATTCTAAAACCCTATAGAGAATTACTCAAGTAACGTAGAGATAGAGCAACACAAAGATGAAGAACTCATAATCATATTGCTAAATCCACTACAATGACTATAAATAAAACTCTAAAAGAAAGACATTATACAAAGAAAGGTATATATAGGTATTTTTTCGCTTTAACGCTTGGTGCTTCAAAACTTATCGGTGCAACGTCCAACTGATCGGTTTGTGCGTCCGAGTCTTCCTTCCTTCTGGTCCACTTGAAGCCCAATAGACTCTCTTGAAGTCCATTTGACGTATTTGAAGCCCAGTTTAGCTCGAAATCTCCCTTTTTCTTCTTCAAGCCCATTTACTCACAAAAATACAAAAAGACTCAAAAACTAACTTTTCTTGTTAAAAATACACAAGATTAGTTGTAAAAAGAACTCTAAAAATCAGGAAAATAGGGTTAACACATTCCCCCATATTTCAATCTTTGCTTGTCCTCTAATAAAGAACAATAAAAACCAGAGCCCGGAGAAATGGTCACAAGAGTAAGAGCTAGAAAGATTTTGGGAAAAATATTTACAGTGGGTTCCTCTTCCGCAAACTGCATCAATACGAAATAGAGCAAAGCCTACTATCTGTACTTGACCATGAATTGTCAATATCCCATACTCTAAATCCCGGAATCACAAGGAACCCTTGAAATCAATAAACCTAGCCTTTTGACATTCAATAAAAGTGTGTGCACTGTCACAAAGGGGTTATCGAATATGCTATTTCTTTGTAAGGAAGTGTTTAGGGTGACTCAAAAGTTATCGAATATGCTATTTCTTTGTAAGAAAATCATCATGCATAATAACAGTGAGACATGGACCAATTGATGCATACATACCTTCCTTTCATTAAGACTATCTAAAGTATCTCAAAACCCGATAAAAACTCAAATAATACTAAGGAATTTCTTGATGTATTTTTCAATGAAAAATTGACTTTGTCGGGTTCCTTCTTTCCCTTTTCTTCAAAACGTTCCTTCTTTTTTCTATTTTTGTTTTTTATTTAAAGAGGAATGGCGGAACTGGTTCAGTTATAAAAAATCAAGCATCAAGATGATATTCCCAATATTTCCTAGAATTCTCTAACTAGCTCTTACTAATCATCCCAAGGTCGTACGTCTAATATATCTAATCCAAGTCAAAGGTTAGTTATGTCAGTCTATATACTCCGTAGTTTATGCACATGAATGCACATATGGCGGTGATCAAAATAATGCATGGGGTTTTAGTAAAGGGATAGGGTGCAAGATGCGAGACTAGACTAAAAATGATCCTATCTATTAGGAGGTCAAAAGAGTGGTAAAAAGAGGGTACAACTCTGAATATCTAATCCATAGCATGATTACTGAGCCCCTAAGTGAGGTAACTTAAGTCCAACTTCGATGTTCCACTAATTAAGGCTTAGTTCAAATCTTTCAAGTTTCCAAGTGATAGGGAAATCCTAGATATTGTGTCCGCTCATGGTCGTTCCAAACTTCTGCTCAGCTTCTGAAATCATCATGAATAGGTCGTTGGAAAGTCGTCCCAAAGCAAGTCTCGTGAAAAGCTCCTTATTCCCTTGATTTATTGAAAATGACTGGAAAATAATTTGAAAATTTTCACCAAATGTAACCAAGTAGTTGGTACATTCGTACCCTCCCCCAAACATGAACTACACCATCCCGGTGTATAACGAAGGGAGAAGGGCAGGTGAAAATTTCAGAGAAAAATAAAACTAGAAAAAGTTAGTCCGAAACAAAGAAAAAGTACAAAGATAGAGGGTGTCAAAAACAAGATCCAACCGATTGGTTTCTAACGTATTCTCAACCGATTGGTTTCTAACATATTCTCAACCGATTGGTGAAACCCATGAACCAATCGGTCGGTGAATTAGATGATCACTCGTCGGAGCCGTTATGGCTCTGCATGTGCATGGTCTTCTCTCGTAGTACGTGTCCACCTTTGTAGCTGTCTTAGGAAGATGACTTCTCTAAGGTGCTTTTGGTAGAAGCATGCTATCGTGAAAAGGGTAAGCTCTCTGAATTGATAGGGCGACATAATTTTAAGGTGAAACGCAACATTGTCGGATCTTCCAGAACACTCTCAGAAGTAGACGGAGCATCATGTTGTTCTTCTCAGAGAGCTTCTGGAAATGTTTTATCCTCTCTTGGTCGCAGGCAATGTCTGGGGAGATCACTATAGATGAACTCCGTCTTGTCGAAATCTAGTAGTCAACACTGAGAAGAAGTGGATGTACGAGATGGCAACTGATTAGCAGCGAGGGTCTGCTGAGGACATGTGGTACGGATATGCATGAAAGAATGATCACAAAGAGTTGTAGAGGGAGGCATGAAATTCGACCCAAAGATGTGAACTGATATCAGTGAGCTCTCGTGCGGTAAGTTTTATGTATGAGTTGAGGCCCCAATGGTCATGTGGTACAGATGCTCCCGATAAATAAACCTCTGTTTGCACTCGAGTGTTGGGCGAGGGAGCTCGATCCTGATGGCCTCGATAATCGGTGTGACAAAGCTCTCGTAGTACATATCATGCCTCCTCTGCGTAGAAGTATTGGCACCAGCAAGCTCAATAACTAACAATGCTCAAAAATCCACATCTTGCGCCACTCCATAACTATCATCATCTAGGTCCTCGATGTACTCACGAACTACCTCCCTAAGCATCCAGAGCTCAAGGGTCTTTATCTCGTTTCTATTCAAATGGTATTGCTTATAAACTTTGTAGTAACTCGCAACACGGGGTTCCTAATCCGAGCCTGCTTACAGGTCCGTGAAACATATGTATCAGAACCAAGTATGGCCCAGAACTCTACAACATCAAAGACAACACCATCTCGTTTATCAGTACACATTCGAAACCCAAAAATGTCGCAAAATTGGTGAATGGAAAGATTGTAATGTTGTCCGGCAATGAAGAAGTTGATCCATCTTCTCGAAGCCTCCTCAAGTGGGTAGTGCAACTGAAATTTGGCCAGAATTTGGTAGGAAATGTACCGAACCCAATTATGTCCAGCATCATGTGTACTTCAATTCCTCAAGGATCTGATCTTGTAGAAATCTCGAGGATGGAGTTTGTATCTCTCCATTTGTTCTTTCGCACATCGCTCATCTCCTTCTGATGAGCGGCCATACTGCTAGGGAGTGAGACTCCCTTAATGGAGTAAAATTCAACGAAAATACAAAAAAATCCAAATTTCAAAAAATTACTCCCTAAAATTTGAAATAAATCCAAATTAATTGAAAGGAAATTCCAAACTCATCATAAACAACATGTAAGCTCAAAAATCTGAAATCCACCGCACACCAATATGAAAAATCAAAACTTTTCATCCAAAATCAAAAACTTCTCAAATGCAACCACTAAATTGGTTTCATAGTCTCCTAGACTCATATTTCATCCAATAATCAATCCAAACATACAAGAGATCGGAAACCCAAATTTCTACACTTGTTCTTATGAAAATCGGGTTAAAAGATCAAAAATTGAGTGGTTTACCTCAACAAATCGGAAATGATACTAATATAAACGGATAAAGCTTGAAAAAATCGAGTGGAAAGCACCCAAAAATAGTTGAAATCGGAGTTGAAATGAGAGATTGTGATTTTTTTGAAAAATAGTTAATATTTTGGGAGAAGAAGAAGCAGAAGAGTCGGCCAGATTAATCCGGTCCAATTCGAGTGAATTGACAGGATTAAACTGGTTTTTGAAAACTTACCTGGGCGCCAACCGATGGGTACTGACACACAACCAAAGAACTTTAATTCAAATGACCTCTACCAAGAAAAACAAAAGAACAAATGAGAATGTAAAAGTTAAAAGAAACAAAAGAACAAATGCAAGAGATGAAAACAATCTTGACGAGTTGCCTCCCATCTAGCGCTTGTTTAAAGTATCGAGCTTGACTTTGAAGAGCCTAATCTGGAATTGAGTTGCCGCTCTCTTCGTCTCTTGGTGGAGGAGACATCGAAACAACTTGCTCACGTTCCACTTGCAGGAAAGGGGCACCCAGAGAAAGAGCTTGGTAATACACATCCTTATCAACGTACGTGAGGGACATCCTTTTTCCGCCAATCCATCACGGCCCCAACAGAAGTCAAGAAGTCGCTTCCGAAGTTGAGTTGTTGTCATATGTCGCCAAAAGTTGAGCATATTTGAAAGTCCACAACCATTTCACGATCTCTGATACCAACGATGACATCTTGGAGTTCCCCTAAAGGATAATGAATGGTGTTGTCGGCCAGTTGCATTCGCTTGTTCGACGGAGACGGATTCGTGTACCTAAGGAGTTTTGTGATGGTTTATGGCATTACATTGCAGGCGGCACCTGTATCACATAGGGAACCATGAAAGCAATTTTTGTCCATTGTTCCCGGAACAAAAAATCTTCCAGGAAGCTTGTATCTTTCTCAAAAAAAAACATCTTGGGAAGCATCTTTGCTTCTATCATCATCCTCTCGATCTCTGTGGAGGTTTCATCGCTTTCATTGAACAGCTTCTAGGATCTTCAAGCGATTTGAGGAAGATAAATGTTAATTAATATGGAAGGTTTATTATATGTGGGGTTATGTATATAAACAAACACACACATAAGACCAACACAATCAGCTCTAAGTAAACAATATAATTTCAAAATAAACTAAGGTAAATTGGTGTATAATACTTTAAATTCGTATGAAATGTCAAAAATTTCTTACTTGAAAATACGACAATCTATTTTCAAATAGTGAAAAAACAAAACATTGAGCAATACCCAAAATGATTTTTTTATTTATTACATATAGCATGTACATGAAATTGTTTGGCACTGATTTTGAACCTTACTTTCTACATGTTTTGTTTAATTTGCAAGATATCTACACAGAATTGTTTCATCCTTTGAAACATAAGTAATGGCAATAAATAAGTTTTCATCTCTTTTTATTACCTTCATTGATGATGTTCGCTTTCATCATTTTGCCCATAATTTCAAGGACACATTTAATTGTTGAATGATAGATTATCCTAAATCCAAATTTTTTTTACCTCAGAATTTTTATGAATATATTTTTAAAGTTTTTTGAAAAAAATACTGGTCTGATCATAGTCACTAAGAAAAAAAAAACCATATTTTTAAATATGTTAAAAGTATTAAATTGATTATTCTCTAGTTAAACTATTATTAATGTAAACTATTATTAATGTGTTTATTAAGAACCAAATAGGGCAATATTACGATTACAATCATGGTGGATGTACACTTACACCGCCGTGCTGTAGGAATTGCTTGTCTCTTGGATACCCAAAAGAAGAGAAGTGTCAGATATATAGTTATGGCGGTGTGTGTTGTTGCGAACTCAGTTCTAAACCTCCTTATTAATGCATTCATCATTTTCTATATACTCACAATTATATAAAAATAAAAGCATATATTCAAATGTTCCCAGTTATGCAATCTACATTAACTCATACAGACACTAATAGCTGCCAAAAAAATAATTTCCTTATTTACATACGGTTATATTTTTTAAAACGTCAAAAGAATATGAATTTTTAAAAATTCTCTCAAAAAAGCAACTAGGCAAGCCAAAGTCATTTTACAGAAAATAAAATTGTGTTTGTTTCAGCAATTAGATGTAAATTTCCTTTTTGTTACCAACCTCTATATGCTGCGTCTTTATGGTTTCTTGTACTCCAGTTCAAGCCTTTGCTTCCACTAATGCCTTAGAAATTATGTCTTTGGGAGAGAACTGTTTTTCTTCAAACACCAAGAGGTTCCTTACTTTCCACATGTTCTAGTAAATCCACAGGAATAGAGGAGTAATAGTGCAAGTAACTGGTAGATTAATCATAGACTATGAGTTCTATATAAAACCAAACAAAGAATCACTTATTACTTGATTAGTGCACATAACTGAGAAACTGACCAAACCTCCAAACCTCCAATCCACAGGAATAGAGGAGGTATAACCTGCTTTAAACTTTCCACCTCCCACTGATTTCTGGATGGATCCTTGTTGAGTATAATATTAACCCCAAAAAATATTTCATGTGTATGATAACATCGCTAGTCTTTAAGGATCGAATCCACAAGGACCAAAAAAAATACACTATGGATCATGATAATTAAAACATAGCTAGGAAAAAATAAATGTGACTTTTGCTTTCTTTTCTAACAACCTAAACCAGTATGAAATAAAAATTGATAGATAAATAGGGTAAACGAAATCTTAAAGGAATTGTAAACAAGAAACATGCAAGAATAAGAGAAAGCATTAAAGAACCATTCTCAAACTCAATAATAGATGCTAATTACCCTAGTGTTTTAGTGATAATTACTAAGCTAACAACCCTAACAAAAATTGTCGTTTATTATTAGGATAGTAACCGGTCGGTTGTAGCTGTTGCAGCGATCAGTTTGCGTTTCATCTGATAACCCCATATCCTATGTACTCTTTTTCTAGGATCTTTTTCTTGAAAATTTTCACCGGTCTTCCTTATTCTATTTTACACCGACACGGTGTAATTCAAGTCTCGGGGAGGATACAGATGTACAATTTATCTTTTTAAGGAACTTACTTTGGGACAACTTTCAGCGATTTATTCAGGATTACTTCAGAAGCAGAGCAGGAGTTTGGAACGATCATGAGCAGCCACAATATTTAGGAAAGTCCCTATCCCTTTGAAACTTGAACGATTTGAGCCTAGCCTTATCTAGTGAACATTGAACATGCATTTAGTATATCTCACTTAGGAGCTTGGTAATCATGCTATTGATAGATATTTGGAGCTGTCCTGTTTTTACCACTCTCTTTGACCTCTGAATAATTAGGATCATACCACACCTTATACCCTAAAAGCCCTTTTACGTTCAAATCCCATGCATTCTTCTTATCATCGCCATATGTGCATTCATGTGCATAAACTATGGAGTATACAGACCGATATAGCTAACCTTTCACTAGTATTAGGGATGTTAGACGTATGATTTTGGGGTGATTAGAAAAGTCTCTGTAAGTTTAGTCTCATTGATAGAATTCTAGGACTTGTTAGAGAATGCTAGAAAATGTTTACAAAATTGTTTTGATGCTTAAGTTTGGATGATAGTACCGGTTCCACCGTTCCCTTTTAAAAACCTAAAGAAAAATAGGAAGTAGGAACCGGAAATAGTCATATTTTAATTGTAAAAGCATCAAAAAAATTTTTTAGTGTTTTCTCTGAGATTTTTTGGGTTTTATGGAAAATGAGGTAGTCTTAGTGAAAAAAGGCTATGTATGCATCAATTGGTCCGTGTCTCACTGTGATTGTGCATCAATTACAATATCTCTTTCTTCCATTCTCAAAAACTCATTTCTTTTTTCTTCCAATTCCACACAACCACTTTTCCATTTTCCATTTTCCATTTTTATTCCTCGTTTCCTTTTCACAACTTATGTGCAGTTTTCTCTTGTTAACCCCAATTTTAATCAACTAGATTTTAGCATCGATAATATTCCTATCACGAATTTCATAACCGTATCTTATCTCTTAGGCGATCCTCATTTTTGTGTAGAATTATGGATGTCACAATTTGTCAACAACGACTGGACCCAAACCACTAGATAAAAAATTACCAATACAATTGTATTTATACTTTTACTTTTTTCCATTAAACAATTCATTACATACACATAAAAATAGAATTAAATTGTATACTTTGAATAGATATAAATTACTTAACATGTAAAAGCAATATCAAATGGAAACATAATAAATATATTAGACTTATTCACCAACATTCTTGACCGTAATAAATTTTAATTTATATAATTTGGAAGGTTTATTATAAGACCAACACAATCAGTTGTGAGTAAATAAAATAATATCAAAATAAACTAAGGTAAATCGGTGTATAATATTTTAAATTCGTATGAAATGTCAAAAATTTCTTACTTGAAAATACAACAATCTGTTTTCAAATAGTGAAAGAACAAAATATTGAGCAATACCCAAAATGATTTTTTTTTTTATTACATATATCATGTACATGAAAGTTTTTTCCACTGATTTTGAACCTTACTTTCTACAGGTTTTGTTTTATTTGCGGGATATCTACACATAATTATTTCATCCTCAGGAAACATAACTTATGGCAATGAATAAGTTTTCATCTCGTTTATTACCTTCATTGATGATGTTTGCTTTCATCATTCTGCCCATGATTTCAGGTGACACATTTATTTGTTGCAAGATAGATTATCTCAAATCGAATTCTTTTACGTCAGTTTTTATGAAACAATTTTTTATATAAAAAAAAAAAAATTGGTTGGATCATAGTCACTAAGCAAAAAAAAACCATATTTTTGAAAAGGTTAAAAGTATTGATTTGATTATTCTCTAGTTAAACTATTATTAATGTGTTTATTATGAACCAAATAGGGCAATATTACGATTGCAATCATGGTGGATGTACACTTACACCGCCTTGCTATAGGAATTGCTTGTCTCTTGGATACCCAAAAGGAGGGGAATGTCGAATATACAGTTTTGGCTGTGTGTGTTGTTGCGAACTCAGTTCTAAACCTCCTTACTAATGCATTCTTTTTTTTCTATATAGACACAATTATATAAGAATAAAAACATATATTCAAATGCAATCTACAGTAACTCATACAGACACTAATATCAGCCTAAAAAAATCTTTATTTATTTACGATCATATGTTCTATATGCCAAAAGAATTTTATTTTTTCTGAAATTCTCTAAAAAAGAAGCAACCAGCCATGCTAAAGTTATTTACGCAAATAAAACTGTTTTTGTTTCAGCAATTAGATGTAAATATTTTTCTTTTGTCACGAACAATCGATTTAATAAATTATCAAGTGAAAGGTACAAGCACCAACTTAGCGAGTGAATCCGCAACAACGTTATTAGAATGCGGAGAATTGTTTCTTCTTCTCCACATCGTCGACAACAAGCACTTTGAGTTACTCCTCGCCATACTAAATTAGCTCCAAACGGAAGGGCGTTTTTTGCTATTTTCCATAGAAGATTTCGGATCTTGGGGACTGCTTTTGCACGCCAAATGAAAGACTACCATTTAGATTAGTTTTCAGCTCGTTGAATACTCACAATAGATCTAATCCCAAAACCTGATCTTGGTGAATAAATATCATTCTGCACCGGGAGCCAGATATAAGAATCACCTCTTTTAAACGTAGTAGTTCAGATAGATATAATAATGTCCTCATACTAAGGTATAACCTGCCTTATTCTTTCCACATCCCACTGATATGTGGATTGATCCTTGTTGAGTGTAAGTTTGACCAAATAATATCACAAGGGTACTATAACACCGTTATAGTATTTAAGAATCGAATCCACAAGGACAAAAAATGTGATTTTTGTTTTCTTTTCTAACAACCTAATTAATAAATAACTATTGATAGATAAATAGGGTAAAGGGAATCCTAAAGGAATTCTAAACGGGAAATATGCATGCATAAGAGAAAGTATTAAAGAACAATTCTTGAACTCAATCTTCCTTCCTTCTAGTCCACTTGATGCCCAATAGACCCTCTTGAAGTCCATTTGACGTATTTGAAGCCTATTTTAGCTCTAAATCTTCCTTTTTTTTCTTCAAGCCCATTTACTCACGAAAACACACAAAGACTCAAAAACTAACTTATTCTTGTTAAAAATACACAAGATTAGTCGTAAAAATAACTCTATAAATCAGGATAATTAGGGATAAACATATTCCCCCAAAATTTAATATTTTCTTGTCGTCAAGTAAAGAACAATAAAATCCCAAGCACGGAGAAATGGTCACAAGAGAAAAATACTTATCGTGGGTCTTCCTTCCGCGAACTGCATCAATATGAATCAGAGCAAAGCCTAATTTATGTACTTGACCATAAATTATCAATATCCCACATTCTAAATCTCGGAATCACAAAGAACTCTTGAAATCAATAAACCTAGCCTTTTGACATTCAATTAGAAAGTGCGTACACTCTCACAAAGGGGTTATCGAACATGTTATCGTCTTTGTAAGGAAGTTCTTAGGGTGACTCAAGTGATTATGGCTTTATCATAAAAATCTAGGATGAAATTTATCATGCATAATCATAGTGAGACACTGACCAATTGATGCATACATAGCCTTCCTTTCACTAAGACCATCTAAAATATCTCAAAACCCGAGAAAACCCCAAGTAATACTAAGAAATTCATTTATGTATTTTTCCTTATTTCCGTTTTCCTCATAACATTCATTGTTTTCTTTAATTTTTTATTTATTTATTTAGAGAGGAAGGGCAGAACTGGTTCTGTTATACAGAATCAAGCATCAAGATGATATTCCCAATATTTCTAGCATTCTCTAGCTAGCTCTAAAAACCGTCAAGAAGACTTAATAATACAGGAACTTACTAATCATCCCAAGGTCGTACGTCTAACATATGGGTGATCAAAATAATGCATGGGGTTTGAATAAAGGGTTAGTGTGCAAGCTGTGAGACTAAACTAAAAATGATCCTATATATTTTGAGGTCAAAAGAATGGTAAAAATAAGGTATAACTCTGAATGGATGACCGTAAACGAAGGTTAGATAAAAGCTTTTAGTTTTATACTTAACGCGGGTATAATTAAAAATTTTACTAGACCAAAGAATCTCCAAGTGAACATTGTTCTTCCAAAGAGTGCATGTCTGCCACTTAAACTTGTAGGTGGTACTGTGAAATGGTTACAATATCTCATCCACCGAAAAAATGGAAAACATACTGATCCGAATTGTTTCTTCCATGAGAAATTTTATGTAAGGAAATAATTTCAGTCTTATTTCTCTAAGACGTTGAACTGTTAGGAAGTTTCCAAGCCCTTGAAAATTCCAACTTGTTGTAATCATTTATGACCTGACGGTTTATGGGGAACTGTCAATCCCTTACAAGAAGGAGGCACTAAGGCCTTATGAATAGAAGAAACAAGAGTAGCATTAGAATCCTCAATATGAGGACAAAAGCAATATTCACAGTAAGCACCGTCTCAGCTCGATGTAAGGCAGCTCTCTTCCTTTGGGACATAGTAGGTGTCGTTAGACTCTTTCTTGAAGCAGTTCTCGTGAAAGGTCTTGATCCTCCTTTTTTGCTTCTAGTAATCACTTTTGCCTTCACTTTTCTTTTAGAACCTGGCTAATGACCAGGTTTCCTTTTCCCCAGGTCCCTAGTTTTTGAACCATCCTCTGTTGCTCCAACTGAACACTCCCCATCGCCTGTTCTCCACCCTTCGAGACAACTCCTTACCTGCATCTTCTAGATAAGCTACAAATTTCTTTTTTGGGTTTGTGATGTAGCTTCCTCCTACTAATGTCGAGGTAATACCATTGAGAGTGATAGTTACATCAGAATAACCTTCATTACCTCCCAACCTATCAAATACGGATGAAAGAGGCACCTCATCTTTTTAAACTCTTTCCAATGCTAACCTTTCTCCTTTGTTTTGTAAAGAAAATTCTCCATCAGAGGCAACTCTAGACTCTCTAGAATCCGTCTGTTTCCTTAAGATTTTGACGACATTTCTGCCAAAATAGGAAACACACTAGGTTGTTGTCAATTATCAACCAAAATGTCAACAATAGGATCTCTCAATTCATTGGTAATCATCGTCTCATTCTCTCTTAATAAACCAGTTGGACGTATTACTCGTGGAGGAGAATCCGCCCGTGTAGGAGGTGATAGTGGAGAAGGTGGTGGTGGGGGTGGAGACGAGTCTTTCTTATGCAGTATTATAGTATTTGAAGGTCCATTTCTATCCTTAGACCGATAATGATGGCACTGGGAGTTCTTTGAACCTCCATGTCTTCTCCGTGAAGGTTCAAATGAGAGTTTATTACGAACCGGTTGGGCTTTAAAGACAAACTGCTCATCCCTTAGATTGTCGATGATAGAACAATTCTTGTGTCTTCTACCAATGTCAACTCTAGCATCACTGGAGTAATCTTTGGCATCAGAATGATGAGACCTAGGCTTGCTGATGTGAGCATGACTAGCAAGGAACCTAAACCAAAGGAGCAGCTTGTACTTGAGCAAGGAGAAGTTACGGAAGAAGCTACAAAGCACCAAGAATCCGAGGACGATGAAAAAGAAAGCTTGCAAATCGCCAATGGTCCCATTACTCGGTCCAAGCAAGCCAAACTTAAGACAACACTACAACACCTTCTCAACACCATCCATGCCAGTTTAATGTGTGCTAATCCATCCACCTTGGTTGTGATTCAAGCCACCTAAACCTCATCAAGAGTGGTGCCTTGGATTGCACTCTTTTTCCCTCCTCTTAGTTTTGTCCCAATGGGTTTTCTAAGAGAGGTTTTTAATGAGGCAAGCCCAAGGTACTTTACCAAAGCCTCTTGATGAACCAAGCCCCATTTTATCCTATCTAATCACATCATTTAAACATTTAAATTTAAGTTTTAAGGTTTAGTCTTCTTTCTTAATGTTTTTGTAATTTCCTAGCTTTCTCGTAAATTGTCTTGGAGGTTTCCTAGGAGTATTTGTCTACTCCTATGCACCTCCTGGATTCTATATGTACTCTCTTGTATCTCTTTTCTAGATCATCAAACATTTTAATATCAATCATCTCTTTTCAATCTCGTTTGATCATCTCTTGAATCCGAAATCTGGATCGATTCCCATTTCCTTCAAGAGCCGAAAGTCTAAGGGTTTCTTCACACCCCTTTAGAAGTTTCACTTCGTTCCACCTCTTGCTCAACATGTCTGGTCTTCATCATTCATACCGAGCAAGCTGATAGTCCAAGGATCTTCCACCATCCTTGAGAAGTATCCCTCATTCCACACAAGTTCTCGAGATCATCCATTTCAAGTTCACAAATCAATATTTCTTCACTTCCGCATCCACTTTCGATTTGCTGATGTTGCCACAGCCTCTTGGAGACGTTCAGGGACTTGATCCTATCTAGGATCACATCAAGTGGTATCAGAGCCCACTCCAAACCAGGTTGTATTCTTTCAACTCTTCACATTCTCGCAAATTCACTTTGTGTCTTTCCGTCTGTCATCTTGTTCGAATTTTCATAAATATTTGGTGATAGATAAAATTGCGAATCCAACTGTGTTTGAATCGAAATTGAGTCTAGTATTTTACAAAATTGTTTCCAGAATTTTTCGTTGTGATTTGATAATTTATTTTGTCAGGTCTAGTCAAACAGTCAGTTTCGGGTTTAAGAGAGTTTGTTGTCATTTGAAGAGTCATTTTTGTGTTTTGATTTGTGCTTTCATATCTATGAACAAGTGACTTGTTTATTGGACTGAATTTGTCAGGTACCATGATGGGAACCGACGATGGAGAGGAATCCTCAAACTCTAACAAACAACTTCTCAATTCCTTTAAAGCTATGATGAATGAGAGTATGGCAACCATGAGGGCTGAGATAGAAAGATCAATCAATGACCGACTACGGGAAAACCAGCCACCTACTGATGCTGAGCAGTACTATAGTCACTCCTCTAGGTCACACCAATCTAGGAGAAGAAGGCCACAAGATGATCGGATGCCTAGGAACGTCCAGCTTAACTCTCGTGATCCTTTTTCCGGCCTTAAGATCAAAGTTCCGTCCTTCCATGGCACCAATGATCCTGAAGAATACTTAGAATGGGAGAAAAAGATAGAGATAGTCTTTGATTGTAGGGAGTACACCCAGGAAAACAAGGTTAGAGTAGCCCCAACCGCATTTAAAGACTATGCTCTAAGTTGGTGGGATCAATTGGTTACTTCTAGGCGAAGGGCTGGGGATTTACCTATAGAGTCGTGGCACCAGATGAAAATCATCATGAGGAGAAGGTTTGTACCTAGTCATTACCATAGGGAGCTTCACTTTAAGCTTAGGAACCTATCTCAAGGAACTAGATCGGTAGAAGAGTACTATAAGGAGATGGAAACCTTGTTGCTTAGAGCTGATATTCAGGAGGATAATGAAGCCACTATGGCTAGGTTTATGGGCGGCCTTAACAAGGATATCATAGATCGACTAGAGGTCCATCACTATGTCGAAATAGAAGAACTCCTCCATAAGGCTATTATGTTTGAGAAACAACTTAAGAGGAAGAACCCTAAACCCGGATTTAGTTCTACTAGGTTTAGCCATTCTAGAGAAGATAAGTCTAGTTTTGCTAAGGACTTTAAGCCAGCCGCTAAACCTAAGGAAGAGGATTTGAAACTTAAAGGCATAGATAAGAGTTCTAGCACCAAAGCTAGGGAAGTTCAGTGTTTTAAGTGTAAGGGATTTGGTCACTACTCCAGAGAGTGTACCAATAAGAGGATTATAGTTATAAGGGCTAATAGTGAGATAGAATCAGGAGAGGACCAATCGGATGCTGAATCTTTAGAAGAGAATGAAGTCATGCCACACACAGGTCAGCTCTTAGTCACTATTAGAACTTTAAAGGTGCAAGCTAGGCCTGAAAAGAATGAGCAAAGAGAGAACCTGTTTCACACTCGATGCCTGGTTAAAGATAAGGTTTGTAGCCTAGTGATTGATGGGGGTAGTTGTACCAATGTTGCAAGTCAAAATATAGTAAAAAAGCTAGGGCTTAAAGTTACTAAGAGATCTACAACTTATAAGTTGCAATGGCTTAATGATGAGGGAGAATTAGAGGTAGAGAACCAAGTCTTAGTTCCCTTATCCGTAGGAAAGTACGAAGATGAGGTTTTGTGTGATGTCTTACCCATGGATGCTAGTCATATCTTACTTGGTAGACCTTGGCAATCGGATAGGAGGGTAATGCATGATGGGTTTACTAATAGGTATTCGTTTGAGTTTAAGGGTAAAAAGAACATCCTAGTACCCTTATCCCCACAAGAGGTTCAATTAGATCAAATAGCTTTGAAAAAGAACAAAACTCAAGCCGAACCGAAGCCCAAACAAACAACCAAACCACCTACCAAACAACCGGCTAATCTCGTGATCCAGCCTCACCAAGGGAGTCACTTACCACATCTACTCTTTGTGCTTAAAGAATGCTTTAATACTAATCAATCTATGCAGGATTTGCCTAGAAAAATTCAACTTCTTTTACAGGAGTTTCGAGATGTGTTTCCGGATGAGCATGCGCAAGGCTTACCTCCAATTCGGGGAATAGAGCACCAAATCGACTTTCTACCAGGTACTAAGACTGGAAAGGATTCGGTATTTGTTGTGGTTGATAGATTCTCCAAAATAGCTCACTTTATTTCTTGTCATAAAACCAATGATGCCGTTAATGTAGCTGGTTTGTTCTTTAAGGAAATAGTTAGACTTCATGGCATGCCTAGGACTATTGTATCAGATAGAGACACTAAGTTTCTTAGTTACTTTTGGAAAACACTTTGGTCGAAACTAGGAACTAAACTTTGTTTCTCTACAACTTGTCACCCACAATCGGATGGTCAAACCGAAGTGCTTAATAGAACTTTGTCTACCTTGTTAAGAGCCATAATCAAAAAGAATCTTAGGAATTGGGAAGATTGTTTGCCTCATGTAGAATTTGCATATAATCATGCTAGGCATTCAACATCTAAGTATTCGCCTTTTGAAATTGTTTATGGGTTCAATCCCATCTCACCTTTGGATCTAATGCCTTTGCCTATGAGTGAAAGGACAAGTCTTGATGGAAAGAAAAAGGCTGAACTAATTAAGGAGATTCATAAGAAGGCTTGGCTGAATATTGAAAACAAGACCAAGTTATATGCACAGCAAGCCAATAAAGGTCGAAAAAAATTGACCTTTGAGGAAGGAGATTTGGTGTGGATCCATTTGAGAAAAGATAGATTTCCGAGTGAAAGGAAGTCCAAGCTTATGCTCAAAATCGATGGTCCATTCAAAGTCATCAAAAAGATCAATGACAATGCCTACCAACTGGATCTTCAAGGTAAGTACAAAGTGAATTCAAGCTTTAATATTACTGATTTGGTTCCCTATTTTGCAGATGAAACAGATTTGAGGTCAAATCCTTCTCAACTGGGGGAGGATGATGTGAGCATGACTAGCAAGGAACCTAAACCAAAGGAGCAGCTTGTACTTGAGCAAGGAGAAGCTACGGAAGAAAAGCTACAAAGCACCAAGAATCCGAGGACGATGAAGAAGAAAGCTTGCAAATCGCCAATGGTCCCATTACTCGGTCCAAGCAAGCCAAACTTAAGACAACACTATAACACCTTCTCAACACCATCCAGGCCAGTTTAGTGTGTGCTAATCCATCCACCTTGGTTGTGATTCAAGCCACCTAAACCTCATCAAGAGAGGTACCTTGGATTGCACTCTTTTTCCCTCCTCTTAGTTTTGTCTCAATGGGTTTTCTAAGAGAGGTTTCTAATGAGGCAAGCCCAAGGTACTTTACCAAAGCCTCTTGATGAACCAAGCCCCATTTTATCCTATCTAATCACATCATTTAAACATTTAAATTTAAGTTTTAAGGTTTAGTCTTCTTTCTTAATGTTTTTGTAATTTTCTAGCTTTCTCGTAAATTGTCTTGGAGGTTTCGTAGGAGTATTTGTCTACTCCTATGCACCTCCTGGATTCTATATGTACTCTCTTGTATCTCTTTTCTAGATCATCAAACATTTTAATATCAATCATCTCTTTTCAATCTCGTTTGATCATCTCTTGAATCCGAAATCTGGATCGATTCCCATTTCCTTCAAGAGTCGAAAATCTAAGGTTTCTTCACACCCCTTTAGAAGTTTCACTTTGTTTCACCTCTTGCTCAACATGTCTGGTCTTCATCATTCATACCGAGCAAGCTGATAGTCCAAGGGTCTTCCACCATCCTTGTGAAGTATCCCTCATTCAACCCAAGTTCTCGAGATCACCCGTTTCAAGTTCACAAACGGGTTGGAAACTTGCGATTAGGAGGTTTTTCTGACGAATTAGAAATGTTAAGCTTAGGTGTTGCAGATTAAATAGATTAAGAAAAAGACAAGGATCTTATCAAATTTTCAAAACGTGATAAGAGCGAATCTCAGACTCCGAACAATGGAACCATTTTGGTGAATGGTTGAGTGTGTGTTCTGAAGGATCAAAATCTTCAGGAAGACATTCTTAAGGAAGCACATCAGTCAGAGGTTTCGATACATCCGGTATCCACTAATGTGTGTGAAAACCGATGTTGCTAAGTGGGTGGCTGGTTTTCAAACATGTAATTTGGTTAATGTTGAACATTAGAATTCCGAGTGGAAGTGGGATATGATAACTATGAATTTTACCACAAGATTTTCAATGTGTGAGAACAAAGATGCAGTTTGGGTCATTGTGGATCGGCTGACTATGTCGGCACACTTTCTTGCAGTTAACAGGAAGGATAATGCAAAGAAACTAGCGGAGTTTTATGCTAAAGAGATCGTTCGGTTGCATGGTGTACCGGCGAGTATACTGTCAAACATTGACTATAAGTTTACTTTAGCATTTTGTAGAGCGCTACAAAAAAGATTGGAACAAAGGTTCACATGAGTACAACTTATGATCTATAAACAGATGGACAATCCGAACGTATAGTTCAAAAACTTGGGGATTTGCTGCGAGCAATTGCGTTGCGTTGGGGTGGTAAGTGGGAAGAATACTTACCACTTAGATGAATTCGCTTATAACAATAGTTATGAAGCGAGCATTGGGATGTCATCCTTTGACGTCTTCTATGGACGACCTTGCCGAACGCCCCTATGTTAGACTTTGTGGACAAAACAACATAAAGAATCAAAGTCTTAAAGATGAAGATGAAAGAAGCTCAAGATCGACATAAATTTATGCGGCAAAGCACCAAAGGGAATTGGAATTCCAAGTTGGAGATATGGTCTCTCTCAAGACGGTCACTTACAAGGGTAAGGATCGTGATGTTTTCAATACAAAGCTAAGTCCGAGTTATATGGGACTGTTTCGGATTTTGGAAAGGATCGGTCCAATGGCTTATAGGATAGAAATGCCACAAGAATGGAAAGCTTTTCACAAAGTGTTCCATGTGTCTATCCTAAGGAAATGTGTTACACATCGTGAGAATGTCATATCCGAACCTCCGTTAGATTTGCAGGAAAATATGACAATTGTTGGGAGACTAGTTCTGGTTATTGAAATAAAGTTTAGGACATACCAAAGGAAAAAAGTTAAGTTGATTCAAGTTGTGTCGAATTGCGATGGGCAAGAGGAAACAACTTGGGAACCGAAAGATGTGATGAAAGCGAACTTCCGAAAGTGGTTTGAGAAGCAAAAAATGACTAAGAGTAAAGCTTAAATTCGAGGACGATCCTATTCTATGTGGAGGATAGTTGTAACACCCATATCTGACGATTCTGTCGAGGATCATCAAGGATGGCCAACGGATCATCGATTGAATGCAAAGTGTTGTCGATCTGGTCGACAGACATCCAAATGTTCGAGGAAAATCAGTCCGGAATTTAATTTCCGATATATCCACGTTGGATGGTCGAGTGACTAATGTTCCACAAGATTTGTTCGGAGAAAATTGAAAATGTTCGGAAAGAAATGGCAACGTTCGGACAAAAAGTGAAAATGTTCGGATAGAGATGGTTAACGTTCGGATAAAGTGGATAATGTTCGAAGAAAATAAGGATTATTTGGTAGAATTGGAAAATGTTCGGATGGAATCTATTAATCGTCGAGAATTGATGGACCACTTTCAGATTTATGGATCCTTGTGTCAGGATTGAGGTCCAATGGTTTGGCTCGATATAATTCGGTGTTTTGGTGAATTATTAGGGTAAATAATCACGAAATCCTAACCTATATATATAGTTTTATTTCGCCTACCATCCTATAACACTTAAGAACTCCAAAAAATTCATTGAGGCATTTTTGTCAAGTTTTTGCCGTTGTTCATCGAGGATTGTCGAGAGACTGACGTTCGGGCTCAAGAATCCGTTTGAGACTGACGTCCGGGGTCGAGAATCCACGAGAGACTGACGTCCATGATCGAGATCTATTGCAATTGTCGAGTTTTGCCGATCTAACTTGGTGTTTTGTCAATATTTTGTTAAGTATCATCGAGGGAAATATGATTTGATCGATATTGTTTTTTTATTGCGTTATTGCAAGATTTTGGGAGAGATCAAAGGTTTCTGTCAAGGAGAACAGTAGATCTGTCGAAGGGAACCGAAGATCTGTCGCAGTGGATAGCATATTTGTTCGGGTCTGTTAAGTGTTCGACATTTTAAGAAGCAAGAGGTGTTAGAAACCTAGATCCCTGTTTATGTCTTGGTTTAAAGAACTAACGCTAAGAATGATAAGAGAAATTTGGTAATTGTGAAAAACGACTAAGTTAATCCAAATAAAAGGGGTCAGGGTGTTTCAGAGATCTCATGATGACTCTTTATGATTTGTTAAGTCTTGAGTATTATCTTTAGAGTTTTAATTATTAGGAGGCAGCGCCAACCGTTCGTCACTCTCCTTTTTTTCTAGTCTTCTACGCTTATACTCTTCCACTTGTTGATTTGTATTGGGTTGATTGACATTTTCAGCCCTCAGATACAGAATCCTACCCTCACGTAGCAGCTTCGATGGGCAAGAGATCTCCTCGTGTAACAAGCTCATACAGTTAAAGCAATGTTTCTCTAATCCTTCAAACACAAAAGAGACAAAAAAATTCATCACCATTAGGCGTTAGAATAGCCTTCTTTGTCACTAGTGGTTTAAACGCATCAATTTCCACTTTCACTCGAGCTTCTGAGGCATCAAATTCCAAAACTTTTCCAACTATTTCTCCAATCGATTATGTAGTTGCAATGTTCGAGTATTGCAAAGAGATTCCATGTTTCTAAATTCAAAACAGAATCCTCGAAGGGAAGGCATTTAAAACTATAGGCTCTCATCGTTCTAAAACAAACATCCATTTTTTATAATGAAATGGGGCTCTCCTCAACACATCTTCTAGATCTTCTTCTGATTTGAACTTGAAAATATATTTCTCAAGCCCTAGATCATGTCCCACCACTCGTGCTTTTATAGGCAAAATCGATGGCATGAGAGGTGTTAGGACTTGAGGATTTTGTACCTTTCCAATCAAGGTAAGTCTGTTAGCTTCTATCAGAGAGGTGTTATCGATATCAGGTATCTTTATTGGCTCTTCACGACACCAAGATCATGATCTGTAGGAGTCAGGAAATGGATGGCTTGCCATCAGATAACTGTATCGGTAATCTCAACAACAATTGCGTAGTTATAACGAGAACCAAGAGAAGATAAAAAATGCAGGTCCCTTCTACAGAGTCTGACAAAGACGAACTGTATAAAACAATATTGTATGATCGATGATCCTTCAAAAAATGATCCGTAAGAATTTCTGCAAAAAACAAAGTTTACGATCTAAAATCTAAACAATGAAAAGCAAAACTGTATGAAAAAAGGATTTGAACTCGAGTGAGCAAGTAAAACCAACTCTTGAGCTTAAACATTCGCGGTCGAAAATCAATGACGATCTGGAAAGCAACAGCGAGCTTCAAACATCGAGATCGGCATCGCCTAAGACAGAGAGCGGTTAGAGTTAAAATATAAAATTAATTATTATATACATAAAATTTTGTTAATGTTATTACTTATGACCAATTAGGAACAAGTAGCAAACCAAGTATGAAGAGAGGAGTTGCTTAACTAAGATATTGGTGTGCGATGGCCGGTGGCTTAATACTAGGGACCCAATGTTTTGAATTTTAGTTTTGTGACAGGAGGTTTTTGTGACAGGAGGTTTTTGTGACATGAGGTTTTTGTAATATCTTGACCTAAAGTAAGAATGTCTATTATTCACATCCAAGCAAAGAACCAAACATCTTTTCATGGTCGGGATTCCACCTCCTCCTCTGAATCCATTGGACATACAACTAATGGAACCTTCAACAATAGTCGGAAAATACAGCCCACCAGCCAATTTCGATGGAGAACCAAAAGCCCAGACTGACCATTCTAACAATGGCATAGAGGATGGCACGGAGGTGATGACGAGCCAATCAACATGACTGGAGAGACACCACTCCCATAAAGCTGGACCGAGTGCATGATCTTCTCGGCACCTTGTTAAATTGATTTGATCACAATGATTGGAAGATAGAAAATACCCAACAGAGAATAGATGAGATGGCTCAATACATCCAAACCCTAGTAGGCAACTGAGCCGCTCTGAGACAAGTTATCGACCTACAAGATATAACGCGAAATATAAACTTCAACAACATGACATCAATCAATCAGTACGTGGCCGCATCGATCAATGCACGAGACACAACCAAAAGCTTCCTGGAAGGGGGCTTACCAAACTATGAACCTCCCCAATGCCAAACCATCATCAACCTTCTTTGCAGCCAGGACCAGTAACTAGAAGTTGTTAGGAGGAAATTTAAGAAAATCTACTTTTAGATCCACAAAGTTTCCAGTTCGGCTCAAGAGATTGATCGCGTACCCGAAGAAACATTGTGAACCCTCTTCACATCACAGATCGTCAACACCCAAATCCCGCACACCAAGATTATGCTAGCGATGTATGAAGGAATTATTGACCTAGGAAAGTACATCACGTTTTCTGCATAGCCATCAACTTAGCTCCCTTCCCCCATCAGCTGATAGATGCTAGACATTGTCAATTCTTCGTAGCGACATTGGTAGGAAACGACCTGACTTAGTTCTCCAAACCAAATCCAAACTCGATTAATAATTTTAGCCAACCATCTACTACTTTCTTGAAACACTATTCGATAGACATTCAGCTAGGCGCCTTGATATGATCATGGATACGCCAGCTTTGGAAGAAGATCCCGAGGAAGCATTGATCATTCCCGAAGGTCCTGTTACGCGCTCGAAGACACGGAAGCTAAACCGAGCTGTCCGGGAGTTACTTAACAACGTTCGAATCACTAATGATTCACCGAGCTCCCGAGCTCCCAATCTCAATGACTCCCGCGCTCGAGGATTCCCGAGCTCCGTATTACCATTCGACCAAGCTCCCGTGCTTTCCTACACCATCCTCAACGAGATCCGAGTACAACGCCCGTACTGCCCATAGAAGTTTGGCCGAGGTGTTTGATCTTGTACTCTTTTCCCTACTTTTTGGGTTTGTCCCAATGGGTTTACCAAAAGAGGTTTTAACGAGGCAAGAACATTCATCTCCCGAGCTGGTCCAACTAGTTGGATTCATCTCCCGAGCTGGTCCAACTTCTCGGTCAACAACCGTTACGAGGATAGAAGGCTAAGAGGCATTCACACAAGAGTTAAAGCCTTTAATTAGACTTTGATATTTCCCATGCCTTGTTTTCAGTCTTTTCTACAAAACTCTTTACATTCTAGTTCTATTTAAACCATGTAATCTCTTTGAGAATATCAATCGAATTTTTATCATTTTCTAAAAGAAGTTTCTCTTTGTTCCTTTGCGAACTTTCGATCTCTTTGGTGGTTAGCCAAGAAATCAACCCGGTCCTAGAGTGGTTAGCTCTTTGATCACAACTGTTCACTAAGGTGGTTAGCCTTGTGTTCAATCCGATTCTTGATCTAGTGCTCATAATCACGGTCCGTGACTTTGAAGTTTTAATAAAAATACGATGATATCATTGTATTTATAGATCAAGGCACTATTGGACACAACGACCAATGTTTGGACATATTGCGTAAGGTGTTGGAAGTGCTAGGACGGAACAACTCTTTCGGATCAAATTGAAAAAGTGTTCTTTTGTTCAAGATAACGTGGTCTTTCTAGGTTTTGTGGTGAGTTTCACAGGGCATACAGGTTGACGAGGAGAACGATCAAAGCCATTCGAGATTGGCCGAGTCCTAAGACAGTAGGATGAGAGAGTCTAGCTTTCACGGCTTAGCAGGATTTTACCGACGGTTTGTTCGGTCGTCGACTATGACTAGCACTATTGCCGCACCAAACTAACCGAAGTGACTAAGAAGGACGTGGGCTTCAAGTGGGAGCAAGCAACAGAAGACGCTTTCCAGCTCCTAAAACACAAACTTACTCACGCCCCTCTTCTTGTTTTACCCGATTTCTTGAAAAACTTTTGAGATTGAAATGCGATGCTTCTGGTATAGGTATTGGAGCTGTCCTAATGCAAGAGAAGAAGCCAATCGCCTTCTTTAGTGAGAAACTCGGAGGAGCAACCCTCAACTACCCGACCTACGACAAAGAGCTTTATGCTTTAGTTCGTCGGGCACTCCAAACATGGCAACACTACCTTTGGCCGAAAGAATTTGTGATTCACAGACCGATCATCAATCACTCAAACATTTGAAGAGCCAACACAAGTTGAACAAGAGGCATGCGCGGTGGATGGAGTTCGTGGAGACATTCCCGTACGTGATTCAGTACAAGCAAGGCAAAGAAAACATCGTGGTAGAGGCACTATCTCGGAGATACACTTTGATCTCGACTCTAGATGCCAAGATTCTTGGATTTGAAATGATCAAGCAAGCCTACGCAACTGATTCTGATTTCCAGGAAGTATTTCTATCTTGTGAAAAATTTGCTTTTGGAAAATATTTTTAGAAGTGATGGTTTCTTGTTTTACGAGAATCGACTTTGCATTCCCTAAACATCTTTGCGAGATCTTCTTGTTAGGGAGGCACATGGTGGCGGCTTGATGGGACATTTTGGCATAGCAAAAACACTTTCTATTGTACAAGACCATTCTTTTGGCCGCACATGAAAGTGATGTGGAGAGAATTATGCAGCCGATGCACCACTTGTAAGTTCTCAAAATCCAAAAGCCAAGGCCAAGGTATGTACCTCCTTTAGCCGATTCCTAGTGCACCATGAGACGACATTTCGATGGACTTTGTGTTAGGATTACCTAGTACTAGAAAAGGACGTGATTCGGTCTTTGTAGTGGTTGATAGGTTTTCTAAAATGGCTCATTTCATACCTTGCCATCCAGACCGATAATGCAACAAAACATCGCCGATCAGTTCTCTTTAGGGAGATTGTGCGCTTACATGGGATGCCTAGGACTATAGTCTCGGATAGGGAAACAAAGTTTCTGAGTTATTTTTGGAAGACCTCGTGGTCTAAAGCTAGGAACTAAACTTTGTTTCTCTAACGACTTGTCATCCGCAAACCGATGGACAAACCGAGGTCGTCAATGGGACCTTAGGAACTCTTTTACGAGCTGTGATTAAGAAGAATCTTAAGTCTTGGGAGGATTGCTTACCTCATGTAGAATTTGCATATAATCATGCTGTGCATTTCTACTACTTCTTTCTCTCCTTTTCAGCTTGTTTATAGATTTAAATCCGCTTACACCTCTTGATCTAACTCCTTTAACCTTTGAGTGAGTGTGTAAGTATGGACGGACAGAAAAAGGCCGAGCTGGTCAAGAAAATGCATGAAAAGGCAAAGCAAAATATTGAACATAAGACGGAACAATACGCGCAAGAATGCTAACAAAGGGCGGACCAAGAGAACGTTTGAACCCGGCGACCAAGTTTGGATCTATTTAAGGAAGGATAGGTTCCCGGAAAGAAAGGAAATCCAAACTTATGCCCCGAGTTGACGGACCATTCACAATTTTGGAGAAAATAATGACAATCTTACACAAATTGATCTTCAAGGTAAGTATTCCGTGAATTCTAGTTTTAACATCACTGATATTATTTCCTTTTGTGACAGATGAAGCAGACTTGTGGACAAGTCCTTTCAAGAGGAGGGGATGATATGATCATGGATACGCCAGCTTTGGAAGAAGATCCCGAGGAAGCATTGATCATTCCCGAAGGTCCTGTTAAGCGCTCGATGAGACACGGAAGCTAAACCGAGCTGTCCGGGAGTTACTTAACTATGTTCGACATCACTAATGATTCATCGAGCTCCCGAGCTCCGATCTCAATGACTCCGCGCTCGAGGATTCCCGAGCTCCGTATTACCATTCGACCAAGCTCCCGCGCTTTCCTACACCATCCTCAACGAGATCCGAGTACAACGCCCGTACTGCCCATAGAAGTTTGGCCGAAGTGTTTGATCTTGTACTCTTTTCCCTACTTTC
>SMJT01000116.1:417598-435136 GCA_004349715.1 Crucihimalaya himalaica | reverse complement strand
TGGGTTTGTCCCAATGGGTTTACCAAAAGAGGTTTTAACGAGGCAAGAACATTCATCTCCCGAGCTGGTCCAACTAGTTGGATTCATCTCCCGAGCTGGTCCAACTTCTCGGTCAACAACCGTTACGAGGATAGAAGGCTAAGAGGCATTCACACAAGAGTTAAAGCCTTTAATTAGACTTTGATATTTCCCATGCCTTGTTTTCAGTCTTTTCTACAAAACTCTTTACATTCTAGTTCTATTTAAACCATGTAATCTCTTTGAGAATATCAATCGAATTTTTATCATTTTCTAAAAGAAGTTTCTCTTTGTTCCTTTGCGAACTTTCGATCTCTTTGGTGGTTAGCCAAGAAATCAACCCGGTCCTAGAGTGGTTAGCTCTTTGATCACAACTGTTCACTAAGGTGGTTAGCCTTGTGTTCAATCCGATTCCGAGGTGGTTAGCCAACGAGTCACAAACGTTCCTTAGGTGGTTAGCCTACGGTTCAGGTTTACCGAGTGCAGTCCATAGCTCTAGACGCAGCCATTCACTTCCCCGCCTTGTTCTACAAGGATTATCCGCAACCAAATACCGAACAAGAGTGTGTTCCGTGGGAGATCTTACCAAGATCGTATCACGCCTCGAGCACAGATCTATTGTTTTTGGTTCAAGAACCAAATGGAAAGATCACAGGCCTTCATCGACCGATTCAAGGAGATTATATCATGTGTATCGATGACCAACAATGTGGCAATTATTTCACTCCAAAAAGGGCTCTGGTATGATAAAAAGTTTCGATAGAACATTGTCGTCCATGAGGCAGAAAAGCTGAGGACGCATTACATAGAGCGTCAAGATACGTTACAAAGGAGAAGGAGAATGTGATCTTGGCCAAAATACACGCGCCTGTCTAAACAAAAAAGATAAAGGATAAGTCAAGCATCTATCATGAAAACGAGTACAAGGATGAGAAAGATAGGTCACACTCTACTAACACGATCAGTAGTGGAGAAGAACGAGCTAGTGACAAACCTCAGTGTTGTTATGAATCTCGGGATTACTAAGAACTTTCGACGTCAATGAACTTAACCTTTTAACATTCGATTTGAAAGTGTGGGAACTCTCACAAAGGAATATCGAATATGCCATGGTCTTGGTAAAGGAAATATTTAAAGGGACTCAAGTGTTTTAGGTTATCCTAACATCTAGGATGCAAATCATTATGCATAAGTACAGTGAGACACAGATCAATCAACGCGTACATAACCTTCCTTTCTTATTATCTAATGAATCTTTAAACCCCAATAGAACAAAAAAAAAATCCATTGATGCATCTATTCAACTGAAAACATTGATTTTTCTCCTTTGCCCACATTATTTATTTATTATTATAATTTTGCTTGAAGGAAACATATACACATGTAATGGGAGATGGAACCAGTCTTTGTCTAACAAACTCAAGCATCAAGACTAACTACTTAGCATTCTTGGAGTAAGTTCAATGAACTAGTCAAAAGACTTAACGTACAAAAGCTTACCAATCATCCCAAAAATCATACGTCAAACATACCCACTCCTAATAAAAATTCAGATATGTTTTTCCGTATACTCCATAGTTTATGCACATCAATGCACATGATGGCGATGATTAAAAGAATGCATGAGACATGAATAATGGGTATGGGTGCACCGATTTTTCCAAGATACTTTTGATCTTGCGGTTGGAAATTTCAGCTTGCCTATTTTTCGCAGAATGGTACGCTATAACAACTTTGTGACACACTTCATGTTTCTTTAATAAGTTTTTTGTAGCTCATTGCTCAAATCAGATCCCCCATCACTGATAACCACTCTAAGTAAATCATATCTCAGGAAACGACACTCTTGAACAGTTTAACCACTACTCTTGAATCATTGGTTGGGCTGGCGATAACTTTGACCCATTTGGAAACATAATTAACAATTAGCAAGATGTAGAAATTACCTCGTAAATTAGGGAAAGGTCCCATGAAATCTGTAACATCCCCAATCCGCGTTAGGATCCGCGGAAAGGGCCATGATCGAGGACAAGGGAGGACTTGTCGAAGAAAACTCGTCATATGGTCCGCAAACGAAGTAAGTCGAAAGAAGAAAGACTTGGCCAACATCCTCGAAGAAAAATAAAGAAAATTCGGGAAAAAGATAAAGAGTTTGAAGAAAGGCGAAGGCAGCTCGAGGAAGGATACGAGCAGCTCGAGGAAAGCTACGGCTAGCTCGAGGAAAGCTACGGCCAGCTCGAGGCAGCTGTCGTGGACTGACAGTAGCTACCATGGACTGAACGTAGCTCGGTCAGCTGGAGCTAAGCTCGGTCAGCTTACCTTAGCTCGGCCAGCTACTGGGACGGTTGGACGGTTTACCGAACGATTGAGCGGTTGGACGGTTGACCGAACGGTTGAGCGGTTGGACAGTTTATGTGCGAACGGGCACGAGTGAGGGGACACGACGTAGCGAACGGACGCCTGTTCATGCGAACACGCCTCTTCGCCAAGGAAACAGTTCCCAGCCCCGCACCTATAAATAAACGTTACTCGTTCATTGTTCGGACACACAAAATCACATAGAAAATTCAAATGTACAAGGAACGGGAATAAACACTTAAAAAGAATGAGAATCTTCGAGAGAAATACAAGAGAAACACGAGTGTTCAAGGAATCTTCGAGAATAGAGTTAAACGCTTCAAGAGAACTCAAGACATCCGCGGAGCCAACTACGAGGGCGGAAAAGGTGGGTGCTTACGCTGTGACCGAGGCCTGGATAAGTAAACTCTTGGATTTCTCCGATGCCGTTCGATGATTCCCGTCGAGGGAGCGATGTGGTTTAAGCAACTTGTTATCTCTTGTTCGAAATTCTTAATTCTCCTTATTGTTTAGAGATTATCTTTGGGGATAACACGAGGGTTTGCCATGTTTGCATGTTCATGTAGAATCGTTCACTCGATCATCTGTATTGACCAACCCTTGATAAATCTCGGAGTACTTATACTCGTTAGTTTCAGGAAAAGATGGTGATCGTGGAGAATATCGCATTTAGGCGCCCAAGCCGCGTTGCTGAGAAGGGAGTGTGGTGTGTTAGACTGGATTATGGGGATCGTATTATACTTGTATTAGCCTATAGTGCAAATTCTCGCAAGTGTATCGAATCCTTTGTTGAATAATAAAGAAATCCAGTTTTATTTTCGATTATGTTCTAAGTCTTCCGCTAACATAACGACTCTAATATAATGAATCTCAGAATGTCCATTGAATATGTATTGTTTAAAGAATCGACCCTTAAAATACGAATATGTGTTCGGATTATTTGGTGATCTGAGTAGAAACAACCTCCTTTGGGAAAATTTTGAGAATGGACTGTTTCAAAATCAATTTCCCAACAATCGAAAACTTTGTTTTCCATAATATAATTTATCGTCATTTTATTCCTTCGACCAATATTTCCCTTATGTTGGCATGAATCGCAATGGGAAACGTACTCTTGTGCATCGAAAAACAACGTCGGTCACCGGAGACCAGTCTGAAGAACTTTTGTTGCGGATTTAAATAAAGCAAAAAATCAAGCATAATTCGAATCGTGACAATGGAAGTGTTTCGGCCACTTAGGTTCTTGGAACATGTCGTCGGTAGATACCACAAAAGAATTTCTTGTAAAGGTAAGGGTCGTCACAATAATAGTGCCAGGCATCTCGTAGAATTTTTTCTTCCCATATCTAATGAAGTTTGGTGGTTAGAAATCTGCGCATAGGTAATTGATGAAATTGGCATACCATGGAAAAACATCAACAACACTTACTTCAAACTCCTTTTCATAGCTTCCGGCTACCAAGATGTTGTATATATTTTCTTTAGGGAGCCTATCGTCAATCAGGACATCCTCTGCAACCCTCAACTATGGAAGATGATCTGCGACTCTATTTTCGATCCCATTTTTATCTTTAATCTCTATATGAAACTCTAGTAACATAAGGAGTCGTTGTTTTGTGTCCTTCTTGGCCATTACAAATTGCAAAGAGGCATGATCGTTGTGTACAATCACCTTAGAACCCACCAGATAAGATAAAAAAATTTCAAAGGCAAAAAGAAAAGCAAGAAGATTATTTTCTGTTGTGGCATACTTTGCATGAGTTTCATCTTTGATTTGGCTAGCATAATAGATTACATGAAGTTTCTTGTCCTTCCTTTTTTTCAAGACGACTCCCACAGAAAAATCACTCGCATCACACATTACCTTGAAAGGTAGGGTCCAATTTAATGGTTTGACGATGGGGACTGTCACAATAGCTTATTTGAGCGGTAGAAAATATTCTAGCATTCGTCGCTGAAATTAAATGCAATCTCCTTATATGGTAGTTGTGTCAAGGGCCTTATTATTTTTGAAAAATACTTAAGAGGGGTGTATTGAACTTAACATTTTAGGAGATTTTGGGGTATTCTTAAAATCACTTGTTATTCAACTGATAGTTTCTAAAAATCTCAACAAATCCTATGTTATTAAACCTAAAATTTATGTAAAATCATTTTAAATAATTCACAATCTCTTGTCATTCACTTAACAATTTGTAAAACTCATTTTAAATCTACTATAATTCAAAATATCACAATTTTTTCATAAAAGATTATTTGAACTGATTTTAAGTGACTTTTTGTAACTTTTTGTACCTTTTTAGTTGAAAAATATGACTCAACAAATCACACCACAGTAGGTGAAATTTTGAAAGATTTCAAAACAAAATAATATTTTCGAGAATCGTCTTTAGTAGTTCTTCTTCTTCTTCTCTCTCCATTTCGTCTTCTCTCTCCAGCTCCACTGAGCCTTCTAGTTTTTTCTGTAAGTTCCACTTTCGATTCAGGATAATTTTGATTACTCCATGTTAGGATCTTTGTTTTGAGTTCGTGAGATCGATCTAAAAGATGGTGAAACCATCCGAGTTTCGAGCAATTCAAAGGTTTATTCGATTGCATTACACTCGGGGAAACCCTGTCACCATTACCCGCTCAAACCAATCATCGTGTTCTTCTCCAGCTATTTCCTCAAATGGTGTATCCTAGCTTCCGCCTAGGTTTAGCTTCCACAGGTTATCCTCGAAACCCACTTCTACAGATACATGCAGCTCCCTTCATGATTGCTCACAAACATTGCTTCACGGGCTCAGGTTGGTTTCATGCCTCCCACTTATGATCTATGTGCCCATCCTACTGGCCACACCTGTGCTACACGCTATCGTCAGGCCCACGCGGCCAATGAGGCGTCATCTCGGACGTCCACTTAATCTCAGGACCCACCACTCGATTTAGTGGAGATGGATATTTGCTACAGTGATCTCAAAGAGACTTTTAGTGACCATGAGAGGATTCGACATGTGCAGGAGATCGTATAGAAGAACAACATGATTAGGGCTTGTTGCGTTTTAACTCCGCCAGAAGAGGATGCAATAGTTTCAGTCAATGTTGGAGATGACGATTTTGGGGATGTTTCACCCGTTGGTACGACAAACCCCTTCCACGAGAGAGTGCCTTCTACTACGAGTACTCCAGAGGATACATCTAGTTTGAATCGCTATGGAGGAGGACACATACCACGAAAGAGGACCAAGCACATGAACGGAAACGATAGATGCGATGAGTGAGCATTTGGTTTGCCAACCGATCGGTTCATGGTTTTGAGCAATCGGTTGTGGGTAGTTTAGAAAAAATCGGTTGCACTTGTGCAGTGCACCGATCAGTTGGATGGTGATTTCAAAACCCCCTGTCCCTTGTATTTTATTTTAGACTTTACTTTTTTTTTTTGATGACTTATATTTTATTCCATCAAGAAATGAACCGAAATGATACAAAGCCGACTTGGCTAGCATGTCCGCATCAGTATTATTAGAACATGAAATAATCACCACTCTAAGAGAAGAGAAGTAGGGAATAAGCTCTCTTATGTCCTCTAGAGTCCCGAAGATGTCATTATATGAATTACCGGAGTAAGGGAGGCCGAATATAGAAGAATATCCTCAATATAGAAGCTGAACTAGAGTAAGCGAGGCCGAATATAGAAGAATATCCTCGAATTGTTGCTCCTTATCAGCTGTTAGAGCCTCCAACATGGCCAAAGCCTCCGCTGTCAGGGCTAACGGCACATAGTCTCTGGTAGCGGTCTCTGAAATCTCATCCTTTGAAGAACTATCCCTTATTATCTAAGCTAGACTACTAGTTCGTGTGGTAGAGTTCCATGCAACATCGACAAAGCAGTTGACTTGCTTCAAGGTCAGATCCAGCTCTTCCGGAGTTCTACTCTTGAGTCGAGTTCCATACTTTTGCATTTATCAGCGCTTTGACTAGCACCTTTGAAGCTTGAAAGATGGTATGCTCGAAGACGAGTTGTGTTGCGATCCTCCCAAGGATAGGCTTGCTCTAGATCGGTTGTATGAGATAGAGGTTGATAAATCCTTGACTTCAAAGGATTCACACCGAGAGATGCTAAGGCACGAGAGACACTCGAAGATCCTTAGGCCCAAACGATAGTGAAAGATGTGAAACAAGGTGGTGACTACGATGATTGGAGAATCTGAGGAGAAGGATGACAAAGCGTGGCTGTTAAACCGAAGATCTTTGTGCCCCTTATCACGAGAAGAACACTCACAATCGATCGGATCGATGGCTGCGTCAAAGAGTTGTGGAATGGCTCTTTGATAAACCGATAAATGTTTCTTTGAATAACCTTCAAAGAAACAAGAGATGAGAGTATAAAACTCTGAAAAAGGTTTTTGATTAAAAATAAAAATGATCTGTTTTTGACAAGGGAGAAGAGAAGACATATAAAGGAGAAGGGAGAGTTTAAACACACTCCTCGAAAATGACAAGAGCAAATTACAAGAGAATAATCAATTAAGACCAAAGACTGAATTTAGTGTGTTTACTCCAGCGGAATTCTCTCTTGGTCAGACCGTTAGACGGTGTAAGCCGGTTGCCTCGTTAAAACCTCTATACGGAAAACCCATTGGGACAAAACCGTATACAGGAAAAAGAGTACAACGCAACTTACACAAACGATCAAACCTCAAGAAGAATTCGAAGATAATGAGGTGAGGATCGGGTGCATGAGTTGTTCCTCCTTGATCCGAATGTCCGTAAGTATTTGTTGAACAGCTCCAGCTAGCTTCCTTGCCTTAGATCGGGTGATAGGTCCTTCCGGAATGAGTATAGCATCTTCTTGAGCATCCTCCAATGCCTTTGCGTCCATGATCATATCATCACCCTCCACTTGAAAAGGATTTGTCCTCAAATCGATTTCATCTGCAACATAAGGAATAATATCAGAAACATTGAAGCTAGAACTTATAGAATACTTACCTTGAAGATCAAGTTTGTAGGAGTTGTCGTTGATCCTTTCCAATACAGTGAACGGTCCATCGACTCTAGGTAAGAGTTTGGATTTTCTTTCGTCCGGGAACCGTTCCTTTCTAAGATAAATCCATACAAGATCTCCGGGTTCAAAAACCTTCTTGCGTCGTCCCTTATTTGCATGTTTACGGTAAAGTTCCGTTTTGTGTTCGATGTTTGCCTTGGCCTTCTCATGCATTTGTTTCACCATTTCAGCTCTTTTGTTACCATCCAAACTTACACGCTCACTCAAAGGTAAAGGGGTTAAATCGAGAGGAGTAAGTGGATTAAAACCATAAACAAGTTCAAAAGGCGAAAACAAAGTAGTAGAATGTTGTGCATGATTGTAAGCAAATTCTATATGAGGCAAACAATCTTCCCATGACTTAAGGTTCTTTTTAATGAATGTTCTCAAAAGCGATCCTAAAGTCCTATTAACAACTTCCGTTTGACCGTCGGTTTGCGGATGACATGTAGTGGAGAAACACAATTTAGTTCCTAATTTCGACCAAAGGGTCTTCCAAAAGTAACTCAAGAACTTAGTGTCTCTATCCGAAACTATAGTCCTAGGCATCCCATGCAAACGCACAATTTCCCTAAAGAACAAACTAGCAATATTAGATGCATCATCGGTTTTATGACATGGAATAAAATGCGCCATTTTCGAAAACCGATCAACAATCACAAAGATGGAATCACTACCCTTTCTAGTCCTAGGCAATCCTAAAACAAAGTCCATAGAAATGTCAGTCCAAGGCGCGCTAGGAATGGGTAAAGGAGAATACAAACCTTGGTTTTGGAGTTTGGATTTGGCATACTTACAAGTTGTGCAACGGCTACAAATTCTTTCAACATCTCGCTTCATGTGCGGCCAAAAGAAGTGATCTTGTAAGATGTGAAGAGTTTTGGCAATGCCAAAGTGTCCCATCAATCCACCTCCATGTGCTTCCCTAATAAGAAGATCTCTCAAAGAGGAGTTAGGAATACATAGTCGGTTCTCGTAAAACAAGAATTCGTCACTTTGATAATATTTTCCATTAGCGAATTTAGCACAAGAGAGAAAAACTTCCTGGAAATCAGAATCAGATGCGTAAGCCTCCTTGATCATTTCAAATCCAAGAACCTTGGCGTCAAGTGTAGAGATCAAAGCATACCGGCGAGACAAAGCGTCGGCAACTACATTTTCTTTTCCTTGCTTGTATTTGATGACGTAAGGAAATGTTTCAATGAATTCTACCCAACGTGCATGTCTCTTGTTCAACTTTTGCTGGCTCTTTAGATGTTTAAGAGATTGATGATCCGTGTGAATAACAAACTCCTTCGGCCATAAGTAATGTTGCCAAGTTTGGAGTGCTCGGACTAAAGCGTAAAGTTCTTTGTCGTAAGTCGGGTAATTGAGCATTGCTCCACCAAGCTTCTCACTGAAGAAGGCCACGGGTTTCTTCTCTTGCATAAGCACAGCACCTATACCAATACCAGATGCATCACATTCGATTTCAAAAGTTTTAAGAAAATCCGGTAAAACAAGAAGAGGGGCATGAGTAAGTTTATTTTTCAAAAGTTGGAAGGCGTCCTCTTGAACTTGTTCCCAACGAAATCCCACGTCCTTCTTGATTACTTCAGTCAAGGGTGCGGCAATGGTACTGAAGTCACGGACAAATCGTCTATAGAATCCGGCTAAACCGTGAAAGCTTCGCACCTCGCCAACGGTCTTAGGGCTTGGCCAATCTCGGATGGCCTTGATCTTGTTTTCATCGACCTGTATACCCTGAGAGCTAACAACAAAACCTAAAAAGACAACGTTATCCGAACAAAAAGAGCATTTCTTCAAGTTACCAAATAAACGTTCCTTCCTAAGCACGTCTAGCACCAACCGTATATGTTCAACATGTTCGTCTAGGTTTTTGCTATAAATTAAGATGTCATCAAAATACACAACCACAAAAACACCAATATAAGACCTGAGAACATAATTCATTAAACGCATAAAGGTGCTAGGTGCGTTGGTTAAGCCAAACGGCATGACAAGCCATTCGTATAAGCCATGTTTAGTTTTAAAAGCGGTTTTCCACTCATCACCTTCCTTCATTCGGATTTGGTGATAACCACTTTTCAAATCTATTTTTGTAAATAATCTAGAACCATGGAGCTCATCTAACATATCGTCTAACCTTGGTATTGGATGACGGTATTTTACCGTAATGTTGTTTATGGCGCGACAGTCGACACACATTCGCCAAGTACCATCTTTTTTTGGAACGAGTAAGACGGGCACAGCACATGGGCTCATGCTCTCACGTATATGACCTTTAGCCATCAGTTCGTCAACTTGACGTTGGAGCTCCTTAGTTTCAACGGGATTAGTCCGGTAAGCCGGCCGGTTCGGAAGAGCGGATCCGGGTGAAAAATCGATTTGGTGCTCAATACCACGGATTGGTGGTAATTCACTTGGACCGTCCTCTGGAAAAACATCAGCATATCCCTGCAAAAGAGAAGACACACTGCTCGGGATATCCGGCTTAGGGTCAGTCATGCTTGTAAAAGCATCCCTAAAAACTAATAAAACAAACGGTTGCCGAGAAATAAAAGCATCTTTAAGTTCACTCGGCTTAACAAGTAAGGATTCAGTTATGGGCATTTTATCATTTGTTTTAGAACCCTTATTCTTATCTTGATCAGACTTAGAGCTTAAAGAATTACTTACATTGCTTTTTTGTTCAAGTCTAAGTTGATCACAATATACCTCATGTGGCGTCAATGGTACAAGGGTGATCTTTTGGCCCTTGTGTTCAAAGGAGTGCTTGTTTGTAAACCCATTATGGATGGCTCTACGGTCAAATTGCCAAGGTCGTCCAAGAAGGATATGACCTGCCTCCATCGGTAGCACATCACACACAATTTCATCCTCGTAGCGGCCGATAGTCAAAGGAACCGTAACTTGTTTGGTGACTTTGAGCTGCCGTTGGTTGTTTAACCATCTTAGGTTATATGGCCGTGGATGTTTCTTGGTCTCCATACCTAGCTTTTCCACTAAGGTAGTGCTAGCAACGTTAGTACAACTTCCGCCATCAATTATTAGACTACATACCTTGCCTTTGACATTGCAACGAGTATGGAAGAGGTTTTCGCGTTGTTCGTTTTCAATGACCGGCTCTTGGGCAAGGAGAACACGTCTGGCTACAAAGAGTTCACCATCAACAGCATGCTCCTCATATTCATCATAGATAGGCGCGGTCTCAATTTCTTCTTCCTCATCGGTAACAACTTCACCGTTTTCTAGTATCATCATGGTTCGGGCATTCGGGCACTTGTTCGCATAATGTCCTTTGCCTCTGCATTTAAAACATTCAATATCACGGTTACGAACAGAAGTAAACTCAACCTTACTCTTGAAGTCATGGCCGCTAGTGCTCGGCTTAGAGTCGGTTTTAGGTCTAAGGTCGGTTCGGGGAGGGTAAGTCGGTTTGTCTCCTCTTGTGTAGTTCGGTTTAGTAGGATATTGTGGTCGTGAGACGCTTCTTCTCTTGAGTTGTTTCTCAGCTAAGATAGCCTTATGCAACATTTCCTCTAAAGTCTCATACGATTGCATTTCCATGCGATCTTGTAGTTCTCGGTTCATGCCGGCTAGGAATCTCGCCATGGTAGCATCACGGGATTCGTCTATGTCACCTTTAAGCATAAGCTTCTCCATTTCTTGAAAATAATCCTCAACACCTTTACTTCCTTGAGTAAGTGTTCGCAAACGTTGGTGAAGCTCACAGTGGTAGTGGTTCGGCACAAATCGTCTTTTCATTAGAGTGAGCATTTTCGTCCATGTCTCAACGGGGTTTTCACGATTGCGTCTCCGGCTAGTAACAATTTGATCCCACCAATCAATAGCATAGTCATGGAATTTGGTAGCGGCTAGGCTCACTTTCTTTCGGTCCGAAAAGTTTTGACAATCAAACACAAGTTCCACCTTCTTTTCCCACTCAAGGAAAGCGTCCAGGTCGTTCTTGTCGTAGAACGGTGGAATACGAAGTTTCAATCCTCCTAGGTCATCGTTTCGTCTTCTGGCCGGTGGATGTCTCAGTTGGTTCTCATTGGAGGAATACCCTTGTTCGTAGAACGGGTTACCGTGCGGCTCCTCACGCCTTGGCCTATCTTGTCGATGTCTTACCGGTGCGTGGAAACTCCCTCGCCCATCACTCTGATCTGATCTAATTCCATTAACTGTATTGACGTCTTGTTGTCTCTCTCGTCTTCCGGGTATACGGACTTCTAGTACAGCCATACGTTTCTCATTTCATGTAGGAGTTGAGTGATGTCGTCGACTTTTTGGTTCATAGTGGACTCACGTTCACGTCTCCGGGAATTCTCAGCTTCACTCTCTTCGTCCGACATATTATACCTCACAAAAGATCAAACAACTAGTAAATATATGCAAGTTTGAAGGGTAAGTCAAAAGAATCAACTAAAACCCTAATCGACAGCTTTGTTTGATCGGACAGAATAAAATATCAAATCACGTTCATAAATTCTGAAATCAATTTTAACAAATACTAGACTCTTCCTAGTTTACAAAACAGTTGATTTCACAATTTTATCTATCACCAATTATTTATGAAAATTCGGGTAAATGAACAGTCAAATTTGATTTTAGAAGATGAAGTGTTAGGAATGGGTTCACCGATTTTCTCTTGAGCAAGGAGCTCTGATGTTGCGATCCTCCCAAGGATAGGCTTGCTCTAGATCGGTTGTATGAGATAGAGGTTGATAAATCCTTGACTTCAAAGGATTCACACCGGGAGGTGCTAAGGCACGAGAGACACTCGAAGATCCTTAGGCCCAAACGATAGTGAATGATGTGAAACAAGGTGGTGACTACGATGATTGGAGAATCCGAGGAGAAGGATGACAAAGCGTGGCTGTTAAACCGAAGATCTTTGTGCCCCTTATCACGAGAAGAACACTCACAATCGATCGGATTGATGGCTGCGTCAAAGAGTTGCGGAATGGCTCTTTAATAAACCGATAAATATTTCTATGAATAACCTTCAAAGAAACAAGAGATGAGAGCATAAAACTCTGAAAAAAGGTTTTTGATTAAAAATAAAATGATCTGTTTTTGACAAGGGAGAAGAGAAGACATATAAAGGAGAAGGGAGAGTTTAAACACACTCCTCGAAAATGACAAGAGCAAATTACAAGAGAATAATCAATTAAGACCAAAGACTGTATTTAGTGTGTTTACTCCAGCGGAATTTTCTCTTGGTCAGACCGTTTGACGGTGTAAGTCGGTTGCCTCGTTAAAACCTCTATACGGAAAACCCATTGGGACAAAACCGTATACAGGAAAAAGAGTACAACCCAACTTACACAAACGACCAAACCTCAAGAAGAATTCGAAGATAATGAGGTGAGGATCGGGTGCGTGAGTTGTTCCTCCTTGATCCGAATGTCCGTAAGTATTTATTAAACCGCTCCAGCTAGCTTCCTTGCCTTAAATCAGGTGATAGGTCCTTACGGAATGAGTATAGCATCTTCTTGAGCATCATCCAATGCCTTTGCGTCCATGATCATATCAAGTTGGTTACTAGCAGTCCATAGGTTCCAACATATTCAAGGAAGCAAAGAAGTAGTCAGCCCTGTAGGAGGTAGACTACACAATTCTTTGACGCTGCAATGAAGCCTAGCGTCGTATCATCCATGACTATCATTGGGTACTTAAGTGGGGAAGAATCCCATACCTCTCTTGCAAAGAAGCAATCTCTAAAGACATGTAACACAGTCTCGGGTTCCCCACACCTCTTACAAGAAGCATTTTGTACTATTCCTCTGTGTTGAAGATTCACTACCAATATGCAAGGCACTTTTTGCAATTTTCCAAAGCAAATGCTTTCTTTTTGCTCTCCAAATAAGACCCTGCCAATTAAAACCTCTCTCTACTTCGTTCATTGCAGATGTTGTTAGCAGCCCATAACTAGATCATACCGAATAAATCCCTCGTTTAACAGGAAGCCAAATAATTGAATCTTGGTTTCTTGAGGTTCTCGTAGGGAGTAAACGAATAGCCTCATCATACTGAGGAATAATGGAGCGAATTTTCACCCAATCCTACTGATTTGAAGTCCCCACTTTAAACTCAGCAACCCTCAGGGCCCCCATAATGGAAGTCGACAGCCAAGGATCTTGTCAGACCTTCACCCTTGAACCATCGCAAATCTGCCAATTAACCCACTCCTAACTTCAGAACTTCACGCCATGCTAATATGCTTTGCCACCCATGAGAGATGTTAGAAGGGGTGCCAACCTCCATAAACGATGCTTTATTGCAGTATTTGCCTAAGAGTACTTTAGCAAATAGCGAATCTAGCGCTTGTAGTAGTTGCCCGCCAAGCTTAGCCAAAAGAGTATCATTAAAAGCTTGAAAATCTCTAAACCCTAAGCCTCCCACATTTGTAGGTAATGTCATTTTCTCCCATGAGATCCAGCTCATTTTACGTACATCTTGTTTTGAATCCCACCAGAAGCGAGTAAGTAGCAATTGTAGTTATTTACAAATCGATACCGGCAGTTTGAAACAAGACATAGAATGAGTTGGCATAGCTGAGAGGATAGCCTTTAATAGCACTTGCTTCCCCGACTGAGAGAGGAATTTAAATGTCCAAGAAACCGAACGTTGACACACCTTGTCCACCACTGCTGCAAATACATCCCTTTTTCTCTTTCCAAAATCTTCAGGAAGGCTTAAATACTTCCCTGTACCTCCTTCTCTATTAATTCCCAGAGTAGTCATCACCTTAATCTTTTGTCTACGGAGAGTTTTGGAAGAGAATGTAATCGATGATTTCTGGAGATTAATGCTTTGTCCTAAAGCTGCCTCATATTGCCTAAAAATTGAAAGTAGAGCATCATAGTCGGACTGATTTATCTTGCAGAAAAACATGGTATCATCAGCAAAAGGGTGACTATTTCTTGGGCTGTATAGAGAAACTCTAATACCAGATAGGTGGCCAGCTTGTTGCGCTCTATGACAGAGGAGGTAGGGGATCTCCTTGTCTTAAACCCCTTGTTGGACGGACCAAACCTTGAGGAGACCCATTTATAATGAATGAATAGGAGACTGTAGGAACACTCTACATAATTCAGTTGATCCATACATCGAGGCTGAAGACGAGATTCCTATAGAAGACCTTGAAGATGCTTCTGTTATTCAAGACATTACCACAATGAGAGAGCCACCAAGAACTCGTTCGGGAACTAAAAGACTAAGAGGATTATTCAACAAGGCAGTTCAAGGCTTCCTAACTCAAGACTTGAAGAATTCGACCAAGACTCAAGAGGCCCAAGACTTGAAGATGTTTTTCTCAATTCAGCCCGTCTAAGCTTGTCAGAGATCAGCCCATGAAGAGAGACTATGAAATTCGACCAAGCCTTCTCATTTTCGACCAGCCCACTATAAGGTATGTATTTCATTAAAATATATTGTGTTTGCTCATTTTGCAGGTCCATTAGAAGATAGGTTTATTTTATTTCATAGTTTGTATTAGGTGTTATTTATTTTATGCATTTTTATTTCATTATGTTTTAAGACTATAGATTAGTATTTGTATTAGGGTTTCGCCCAAGAAGGCATCAGCTGCACGAGCCCCTTTATAAGGTTCCTTAGCAGCCCGTGTATCATTCTTTTAGCCATCAATAAAATAACGCAGTTCTTCATCGTTCTCTGAGAAAGAGTTCTGAAACCCTAAATCTCTAGCTTTCCTTGGGAGTGATATCAAGGCGACCTAGTGATCTGTCTCATCACAAGTAATCACCCTTGTGTGGCGACTCCATCTTCACCATCGAACCACTCTCCATTCGTCCATCCTCATCTCTTCAATCGATCACCATCTCATTCATTCATCCATTCTCAATCGCTTACCACTCCCCTTGCTGTCAAAAGAGTTGAGACTTGAGTCCAGCCCTTGTGACGCTTCCACCATCCTGTTCTTACATCATCTGGTATCAGAGCCTAAGCTCTTATACCAGGCTCACTCACCCCTTTACCTTTTTGCTTATTCGTTGTCTGATCTTGTTTGTGTTAGTTTGTTTCTTCTCTTTCGTTTTCTGTTTGCTTGCTTTGTCATTTTTTTCCTTTGTTCGTTCGTGTTAGGTTTGAGTTATGTTCGTCCCTTTGTTTCGTTTGCTCTTGTTGCTTGTTTCTTAGTTTACTTTCTGTTCTGGTTTAGTTCTGTTTGCTAGGTTAGCTAGTCGTTGTTTGCTGTCCCTATTCTTGTTCGTTTATCTTTGGTCTAGTCGATCTTGTTTTGGTGTCAGCCCTTGTTCGATTTCTCTTAATCGATTGCTTGATCTGTTAGAGTATTAGGTCTGTCGTTCCTTGTTGCTTGGGTTTGGTCGTTTGTCTTGTTTGGTCGTTTGTCTTGTTTGGTCGTTGTTTAGGCTGTTAGTTCTGGTTGTTTTCTTTTGTCACTTGCTTCTGGTTAGGTCTAGGTTTTGTGTGTTTGGTTAGGGTTAGCTTAATTACTCGGTTTAGTTAAATTAATTTGGTTTAGTTTAATTATTTTTGGGTTTAATTTAAATTGTTGGTTTAGTTAAATTAATTTGGTTTAGTTTAATTATTTTCGGGTTTAATTTAAATTGTTGGTTTAGCTAGATTTGTTTGGTTTAATTTCGTTTGGGTTAACTTAATTTGCTGGTTTATTTTTTTATTTTGTGGTTTAGTTTGGTTATCATTTAATTATTTATAATTTTTCGGTTTATAATTCTTGGCTTATTCAATTCTGTTCCCTAGTCCCTTGCTCGCTTTTCCGAGTGTTTGCAGGACCAGGTTTAACATGGCAGGAGTGGATGCCGACCCCAACATTGCCTTGCTAGAAGCTCTTCAAAACAGGAAGAATGACTTAGCCACTCAGATTGGACGAATCGAGCAACGAGTTGGTCGCCTAGAGCTCCCCCGAGAGGAAGAGCCAGCCGGCAATGAGGACTATGACCACATCCTCGACGCCAGAACAAGGAGGAGGAACCAGCATGTTCAACACCCACGACCAGAAAGGGAAGTTAACCGAGGATTCAAGGACTTGAAACTAACTGTTCCTACTTTTGCAGGAAGAGTTAATCCGCAAGCCTACCTGGACTGGGAGAGGCGCATGGAGTACATCTTCGACTACTACGAGTACAATGACCAGAAGAAGATAGCCCTTGCTTCAGCTCAGCTCACAGACCACGCCTTATCCTGGTGGGATCGAGAAACCGAGGACCGAAGGAGAAACCATTTCGAGCAGATCACAACTTGGACAACCATGAAGTTCAGTTTCAGGAGGCGATTTGTTCCACCTCACTATCACCGGGAGATGCAGCGACAATTCAGACAACTCTCCCAGAAGACTAAGAGTGTGGAGGAGTACTTTGAAGAGTTCGAGCAGCTCAGAAACATAATGGCATTAGACGAGAGTGAAGAAGTGCTCATGGGTCATTTCATTGATGGACTCAATGATCGCATAGCCAGAAAGGTAGAACGCCAACCTTGTCATGATCTTAATGAATTATTGCATGTAGCTGTGCAGGCAGAACAGGAAATCAAGAAGAAGGCTGCAGCAACCAGCCGCTCTAGACCCAGTCAATGGAGCGCACCTACTCCTAGAAACCAATGGAACGCATCCCAGCCCAGTAGCATTGACAAGGGCAAAGTTGTGGCAACAAATGCTCAGGAGAAGAGACCAGCCTATCCGGCGCCTAGAAACACCCGTCAGGAATCAGGTAAGTCTTTTGTTCCTAATCCTCGAGCTAGAGACATAACTTGTTTCAAGTGTCAGGGAAAAGGACACTATGCAAGGGAGTGCCCCAACCAGCGAGTTATGATCCTTACACAAGAGGGAGGGTATGAATCCCAAGACGAGGAGGAGACCTTAGAGGTTGATGATTCAGAGGAGGAGATAGCTTACCCGGAGACAGGCGACATGCTAATTGTCTGCAGGGCTCTAAGTGCCATGAGTGATCCTAACACCCTCCAGAGAGAGAATTTATCTTTACTCGCTGTTCAGTCCAGAACAAGGTATGTAGTCTAATTATAGATGGAGGTTCTTGTACTAACGCTGCAAGTCGAGTTCTTGTTGATAAGCTAGGACTGAAGACAAGCCCCCATCCACGACCATATCGACTAAGATGGTTAGACTC
>SMJT01000116.1:331300-415581 GCA_004349715.1 Crucihimalaya himalaica | reverse complement strand
TTTGTGCCTAACGTGTGTGACATGTCTGATAGCTAAATCCAGGTCACATCCACATGGTTTATACATGCCTCTTCCTATTCCTACTATGGCTTGGGTAGATATTAGCATGGATTTTTGTTTTAGGCTTACCCAAAATCCAAGAAAGGATTCTATTTTTTGTAGTAGCGGACAGGTTTTCAAACGATGGCGCACTTCATTCCTGTGCCAAGACTAATGAACACCACTCAAACAGCAAGCCTCTTCTTCAGAGAAGTAGTTCGACTGCATGGGATTCCAAGAACAATAGTTTCAGACCGCGATACAAAGTTTCTAGTCACTTCTGGAGAGTTCTTTGAGGAAACTGGGCACCAAACTACTATTCTCCACGACGTTGCCATCCTCAGAACAGCGTTGACAAACAGAGGTAGTCAACAGAACAACTCTCGACTCTATTGAGAGCCACGGTTGGTAAGAACTTTCGGCTGGTTAAACTGTTTTTCCTTTTGTTGAATTTGCTTATAATCACGCTAACCACTCTACTACTAAGCTGTCCGTTTTGAGATTGTTTATGGTTTTAAGCCAGATACGCCTTTAGACCTTGTTCCCATGTGCACCATTAGAAGTTACAAACCAGGATGGAGAAGTCAAGGCAGAGATCTTAAGAAGCTGCACCAGAAAGTGAAAGAGAACATTGAGCAGAAGACAGCTAAGTCAAAGGAGTCTGCAGACAGAGGACGCAAGGAGCTCATCTTCAATCCCGGAGATTGGGTCTGGGTTCACATGCGACCAGAGAGGTTTCCAAACAAGAGAAAGAAGAAGTTGTCACCGAGAGGAGCTGGCCCATTCCGAGTTCGGGGAGGATCAACAACAATGCCTACAAGCTGGACCTCCCAGGTGAGTTAACAAATTCCCCAGTGTTCAATGTGTCTGACTTGCTTCTTATCATGCAGGTGATGAAGTTCTGAGGTCAGAACCTCTTGAAGAAGGAGGGAATGATGAGGACATCGAGGCTGAAGACGAGATTCCTATAAAAGAACCTTGAAGATGCTTCTGTTATTCAAGACATTACCACAATGAGAGAGCTGCCGCCAAGAACTCGTTCGGGAACTAAAAGACTAAGAGGATTATTCAACAAGGCAGTTCAAGGCTTCCTAGCTCAAGACTTGAAGAATTCAACCAAGACTCAAGAGGCCCAAGACTTGAAGATGTTTTTCTCAATTCAGCCCATCTAAGCTTGTCAGAGATCAGCCCATGAAGAGAGACTATGAAATTCGACCAAGCCTTCTCATTTTCGACCAGCCCACTATAAGGTATGTATTTCATTAAAATATATTGTGTTTGCTCATTTTGCAGGTCCATTAGAAGATAGGTTTATTTTATTTCATAGTTTGTATTAGGTGTTATTTATTTTATGCATTTTTATTTCATTATGTTTTAAGACTATAGATTAGTATTTGTATTAGGGTTTTGCCCAAGAAGGCATCAGCTGCACGAGCCCCTTTATAAGGTTCCTTAGCAGCCGTGTATCATTTTTTTAGCCATCAATAAAATAACGCAGTTCTTCATCGTTCTTTGAGAAAGAGTTCTGAAACCCTAAATCTCTAGCTTTCCTTGGGAGTGATATCAAGGCGACCTAGTGATCTGTCTCATCACAAGTAATCACCCTTGTGTGGCGACTCCATCTTCACCATCGAACCACTCTCCATTCGTCCATCCTCATCTCTTCAATCGATCACCATCTCATTCATTCATCCATTCTCAATCGCTTACCACTCCCCTTGCTGTCAAAAGAGTTGAGACTTGAGTCCAGCCCTTGTGACGCTTCCACCATCCTGTTCTTACATCACTCGCGCACTCATATTCCTCATGAAAGGAATTCCCATTAGCATCATCCAAAGTTGTAAACCTGATATGGGATCTTTAGCCTCTTGTGACATTGAAGAAGTAGGCCAAATTTTTGTCTCCCCCTTGCAGCCAAAGGACTTGACTACTCTGTTTCCAATATGATTCTTCATCTTTATACGCTAGCTCCATCTCACTTGTGAGTGAAGCTATCAAAATCCGGTCTGGAATATCTGAAGAAAGGGCCGATTCTAGCTTTTGTTGTAACTCCTTTATCTTCTCACTATTGAAGTTTTGTTCCTTTGTCCAAGCAACAATACTGCAATGATTTTCTTTTCAACTGTTTGGTTCCCACAGCTTCGCCATGAGGCCTAAATAAGCTCATGAATCTCCTCTTTATCACTAAGCCGGCGATCAGACCTGAAAATTCCTTTGTGTTTCACTCTTGAATCATCGATAAAGGTAATTAACGGCCTGTGATCCGAGCCTTTGAAGAGCAAATACTCTGATCTTCTCGAGGGAAAGACTTAGAGCAAAGGATTTCAATAGCTAAATTTCTATCGAGACGAACTCGAACAAAGTGATCATACCGCATATCGCGGCAGGCGAAAGGATTGCTAGAGTGCTTAACATCCCAAAGCCCACTTTGAGAGTAGAAGCTTCTAAAGTTGGTAAAAGATCCTTCACTGCGCAGTGGACCTCCTTTCTTCTCACTATGGTCTATAATGTCATTGAAATCGCTTGTAAGAAGCCAAGGTCATGTCCGTCCAGCCCCTATTGCCGAAATTGTGTCCCATATTTCCTTCCTTTTACTACTCTATGGGTGACCATAGACAAAAGTAGAGTAGAAAACCTTGGACTTGTATGTAATTCTTGTATCAATAAAATTCGCACAAGACGCAAGTATCTCTAAGTCGACATCCGACTTCCAAAATAGAGCGAGGCCACCCCTTGTTCCCACAGGTGGTACCGTAAAGTGCTTCGCATAAACCATCCACTGAAAAACATGGAAAACAAACTCGTCTTGATTTTTTGTTTCCATGAGAAGCGTTATGTCAAGAAATAAGGTCAGTCGTATTTCCCTAAGACGTCGAACTATAAGAGTGTTTCCAAGCCCTTGACAAATCCAACTCGATGTAATCATTTAGAAGCGGGGGGTTGAAGGGAATTCACCAAACCCTTACAAATAGCGGCACTATGGCCTTATTAATTGACTTAACAAGTGATAAATCCTGAACATGAGACAAATAATAAGATACTCCAAGCTTAGACGACCCAGCTGCAGCATGCTCTAGGCTTGGACGCCTCCTAGGAGAGCTTCGAAACCGGTGAGGAAGGTCTTTTCTTTGTAGCAACGCTTGTCACATGGCTACTTCCTCGCCTTCTCGTTCGACGTGATGTTTTGGGGGGTACTTTACGTTTCGAGCCTGGCTTCGGACCAGGTTTAGGCAATGTAGAGACCTGCAAGCTTGCTACATCGCCGCCAGCTCCCATCGAAAACAAAGCAACGCCAGCCTCCTTCAATGTATCCTTGTCCCCATGCACCCTATTCAAGTCTGCAAGTTCTTCCGTAAGCAAATCATCATTTGCAAAGTCAAGTTCTTGTTCTTGTGATAGGTTCTGAAGCAATTCCATTAAAGTAAAAGTGATATCCATGCTTCCGTTAAATGATCCTGATCGATCAAAACCCAAAGAGAGCGGAACTACGGCTTGTGCTAGTCTCTCTAAACTGGTCTCCTTTCTTTAGTTGTAATGGGAGATTATTCCATAGTGGACTTGTCCGAGGGAGCCTTTAATTTCTCTAGAATCGGTCTCTTCTCTCTAGATTTGCTTATACTCTCCATTGCAACGATATTTCGGTTTTGCTTAGAAGGTTCTTCTGAATCTTGTGTAAAGCCTCGCTCTCTATTAGACAAAGTAGCTACCAATGCTCTCTCAATTAGCTTCAATCGATGTTCGGGATGAAAATTAGCCAGAGGAGGATGCATTAGCTTCAATCGATATTCGGGATGACAATTTTGGGGATGTCTCACCGGTTGGTACGACAAACCCCTTTCACGAGAGAGTGCCTTTTACCACATCCACTCCAGAGGATACATCTAGCTAGAATGGCTATGGAGGATGACATATACCACAAGAGAGGACCAGGCACAGGCAGGCCCACGACGGATCCGATGAGTAAGCAATTGGTTTGCCAACCGATCAGTTATTTTTCTTTTGTTTTTAAATTTTCACCTGTCCTTTTTCCTTCTTTATACAACGAGATTGTGTAGTTCAAGTCTGGGGGAGGGTACGAATATACCAACCATTTGGTTATTTGGGGAATATTTTTAAAATTTATCGAGTCATTTTCAGTAAATCTAGGGAACAAGGAGCTTTTCATGAGCCTTGCTTTGGGACGACCTTCCAACAACCTATTCATGATGATTTCAAAAGTGGAGCTGAAGTCCCTATCACTTTGAAACTTGGATGACTTGAACTTAGCCTTATCTAGTGGAACATCGAACTTGGACTTAATTTAGCTCACTTAGGGGGGTGATAATCATGTTATGCATTAAATATTCAGATTGATACCTTATCTCACTTTTTTGACCTCGGAATAGTTAGGCTCATCTTTAGTTTAATAACACACCTTGCACCCTAACCCTTTTATTAAACCCCATGCATTCTCTTGATCTTCGCCATTATGTGCATTCATGTGCATAAACTACAGAGGATACGGACCGAAATAGCTAACCTTTCATTAGGATTAGGGATGTTAGACATATGATTTTGTAACGGTTAGTAAGCTTTTGTATGTTAAGACTTGTTGACAGAACTTTTAGAACTTGCTCAGAGAATGTTACAGAATTATAAAATTTGTTTTGATGCTTAATTTTTGTATGACGAGAACCGGTTTCACCTTTCATAAACAGAAATTTGGAGGAAAAGATAAAAAAAAAGAAATGAAAAAGTCTAAATTTCAGTAAAAAAATGCATCAAGGGAATTTTAAGACATTCACTACATGAATATTGGTTTTTAATATCATTAAAATATAACTTTTTATGCATTTATGTTATGATTGACTAATCTCTAAAAACTTTATAGCGTTTATAATTTTGTAAATGCTATAATATGTTATACAGATAGAAAGTCTGTAATCAGGGTTATTTTTTTACACATACTACATTTAAAACACTTTCTCGTAATTTAGCAGATGAAAAATAATTCAATGGCCTCCAAACTAGAATGTGGGTTCCAACAATTTATATAATTAAAACTAGACTTAATCTGAGTTATAAATATTTTGCATATGATTCACTTGGGTAACTTCCGGTTGTAAATAGCTTTCTTCTTCAATATTTTGCAAATGGAACTGTGAGTGCGTACAACTTTCTTTAGATTAAGAAATCAGATGTGTTGATTTGGCATATGAATTTAAGATTGGTGTTCTCTTCTGTAACTCAAATCTAAATTAAGTATTGTTTTCTTGTAGAAAATGGGAGAAGTTAAGGGACGTTGGAAATTAGGACGAATGCTTCCAAGGGATAAGTCTGCAAACTCCTACATTGTCTCTCTTCTATTACCTCCAGTTGATTCTTTTTGGGATTGTATCGTCCGTAAAACAAGGTATACCTACATATCTGAGTGGGTGTAGTATGTGGAGTGTAAGTTTTACCTTAAATAATATCGCAAGTATACGATAATACCGCTATAGTATTTAAGGATCGAATCCACAAGAACCAAAACGATTACACTTTTGATTATGACAATCAGAATTTAGCTTAGGAAAACTAATATGATTTTTGTTTTTCTAAAAACCTAATAATATAAATATGAACAATGATAAATAAATTGGGTAAAGGGAATACTAGAGAAAGTCTAACCAATTCAGATGTATGCATATGAGAAAGCATTAGAAACCATTCTCGAAATAAATCATAAACATTAGCTACTCTAACCTCTTATTGATAAGTTATCAATGATAACTAATAAGCTAACAATCCTAACAAAAACTCTTGTTTATTATTAAGTTTAAAGAAAGCATTAAGATTAGGACTGATTTGTTCACAAATCTCCCAAGCAACTCTCATTGTCAGAGGAAACTTTGCTCACCTAGGGAACAATCAAACATTCCATTGCAACTCTCGTTGTCGAAAAATATCTAAAGGGATATCCAGACTCTAGCCTAGGATACGCATTAATAACAACATAGATGAAGAAATCAAAGCAGCATTCTCTATAGCAACATGCATAAATACCTATCTAAAGCATCATAATAGAAACCCTAAAACCCAATAGAGAATCACTCAAGCATAGTAGAGATAAAGCAACACAAAGATGAAGAACTCATAACCATATTGCTAAATCTACTACAAAGACTATAAATAAAACTCTAAAAAAACATACATAAGATTTAAAACTAAAGAAAAGTATTTATATGGTGTTTTTTTTTGCTCTAGGGCTTAATTGTTACAACTGGGGGTCGAGTCCTCATTTTATAGTGTAAGGGGGGAAGAGAAAAATGGAAAAACAGAGAAATTTAAATCTTCTAAAATTGCCAAAATGGAAATTTTCTAGTACTACCAACCGATCGGTGCAGTGGTGCAACCGATTGGTTCTTTGGTCTTCTTAACAGATCGGTGCTAAATGCAACGAATTGGTTTGCGCGTCCGAGTCTTCCTTTCTTCTGGACCACTTGAAGGTTATTTGATCTTCTTGAAGTCCATTTGACGCATTTTAAGCACATTTGAGCTCAATACCTCTTTTTCGTTTTCAAGCCCATTTTCCTGCAAAAACAAAAAAAGACTCAAAAACTTTATTTTTCTTAGTAAAAAGACACAAGATTAGTCATAAAAAAAACTCTAAAATCAGTAAAAATAGGGCTCAACACATTCCCCCAGACTTGAATCTTTGCTTGTCTTTAAGTAAAAAACAATAAAACTCGAGCCTAGAGAAACGGTCACAAGAACGGGAGCTAGAAAGGTTTTGGGAAAATACTTACATTGGGTCTTCTTTCCGTGAATTGTATCAAAAGAAGTTAGAGTATAACTTACTTTTTGTACTTAACCATGAACTTATGAATATTTCATACTCTAAATCCGATATCACAAGGAACTCTCGAAGTCAATGACCTTAACCTTTTAACATTTAATCAGAAAGTATGTGCACTCTCACAAAGGGGATATCGAAGATGCCGTGGTCTTGGCAAGGAAGTTTTTTAAGGTGACGACTCAAGTTTTTATGGCTTTATCCTGAAAATATAGGATGCAAGTCATTATGCATAATCACAGTGAGACACAGACCAATTGATGCGTACATAGTCTTCTTTCACTAAGACTTTTGACTTTTTCCGGTTTCTTAATCCACTTTCCTCAAAAATCTTGTTTTTTTTGGAAAGGCAGAACCGGTTCTGTCATACAAAATCAAGCATCAAAACTGATAATCCCAAAATTTTCTAGCATTCTCTAGAATTCCCTCAAAATTTGTTGATCATCCTTCGCAATCTAGCGTTGATCCTTGGACCTTCCTCGTTGGTCTTCGATGATTCTCGACAAAATCATCAGACATGTGTATTACAGATTACCTCCACCTCAGAGTGATTAAGGATCGACATCAATAGCAAAGGCATCCTATTGGACGACATCAACTGAGATAGCGGAATTGAAGAAGTAATTGGAAGATTTGATGGAGAAAGGTTTGGTGCGACGTAGTTAATCACCATGGGGTGCTCCGGTTATGTTTGTGAAGAAGATGGATGGAGAAAGATGACTTGAAGATCCAATATCATCATGGCAAAGAAATTGTTGTAACTGATACTTTGAGTCGAAAGGAAGTCGAAGTAGCAGTGAGGGAAGTTCTGGAGTATCTAGAGAAAGAGTTCAAGAGTATTAGTCTGGCCGCAATGGAAGGAGAATCTGATGAGACATTAGGAATTCAAGTAGTTACTTAAGTGTGACTAGTACAGAAGATTTGAGAGGAGCTAGTCAAGGACGACGAGATAAAGAAGATTGGGGATGATTTAAGAAGTTGGATGGGTGCAAGTGGCTCCATTGTTGAAAAAAGTGAACAAAGTCCTATTAGGAGGATAACTTTGTGTAATTTATTGGTGTCATGATGTGATGCGGAAGGAGAGTTGTGATGTGTGAATATACTCATAGCGTGAAGAAGATTTTGGTTATGTGTTATGGACTCAATGAACCTCAGAGAAGAAAGTGTGCATGGTGAAGGAAATTTTCCAAATATCAAAGTATTTTTTCTTGGAACGAACTTGTAGATACTCGGGAGGAATGTCTAATGTAGTCGGTGAGTATTTAAGTTCCAAGGAAGGAACCTTGGAATTAAAAAGAGGAGATGAAATGGATGGAGAAATATTATCAGATCAAGTGCAGTGATTCTATGTATGCTCCAAGGTGATGAAGGAGTGATATCAAGGAGAAAAAGAGTGTAAGTTAAGTATTTGAAGAATAAAGGCATCAAGTGAATACATTAGAAGATGATCAAGTCTTGGCGACTAATGACCTATGGAGAGGAATATAAAGGTGAAGGAAAACCTTAAAAGATAATCCAAGACCACCCGATGAAGAGCTGAAGAAAAAGAGGATGAAGAGATAAAGATTTTGGGAGAACTCTATTAACTTCCAAAAACGACAAAGAGAAGAGTTGTGGAAGAAACAACAGTGTTGAAGTAAAAATCAACACGAAGAATGGTTGATGTCAAGATTGGGTAAGGAGAACCCAAAGGCTTGTTATCGACATAAGCAAAAAAGGACGTTTACATGAGAATTATTGTTTGTAAGGAGGCTATTAAAGGAGATCAAGATTGAGAAGAAGAAAGAACACAAGAAAATGAAGTTAGCTTTCAACCATTGTTCAACGGAAGAAGAGAGGAAGTACAACCCCGAAAGATGAAGCTTTTATGTTCACTAAACAAAAACAAAAACGAGGAATGTTACTGAGCAACTTAGGAGAATTCGGAGACGAGTTCTATTAGGGTGGAGAGTGTAACGACCCGGTCTTTAATTATAAGTATGATCGGAGTTGTGAAAATTTTGGGATAAAACTAGGTGTTGGTTTTATTGAGGAAAATTTGAGTGTAACTTGAGGTATATTCGTTAGAGGACAAAAGGGAGGTTTTTATCGAGAAACGGATGATAATTGTTGAAATGGACATTGGAAGACGTTCAGATCATCGAAGAGACCAACATAGGCATTGACGTTGGCGGACAAGGAATGGATCTTTCTAATCAAACAGATCGATCGGATTACGTGTCACTAATAAGTGGCTTTGTTCAGTAAATACGTCGTTGTAAAGGGAGTAGCCATAAAATAGTGTTGGGATTTGTGGGGCACATCTCAGATTTTTTGGTGAAATAGAAGATTTCATTGTCATCCATGGGGAAGACAAGAATCGGGTTTGTGAATCCTTATCAGATTTTGTGGAGAAATAGAAAATTTTGTTGTAATCCATGAACATCGTGAAGTGTGCGGCGAGTTTCATCGTGAGTTTGACACTTGTCATCAGAATCGCCAAGTATAGCCAAGGTTGTGTCGAGCAACGATCGCAATTTGTTCGCGACACATCCCATTGTGTCGAAGGAGGATCGCCACTAATCACGACTACTCTGATGCTTGTCCACGCGCATGTGAGGATGATTTGCCCATAAATAGGGGGCTTAGTTCTTCATTTTCAGGGGAGGAGAAGATCCCGAAGGTGAAGAAGCTTTGGCAGATTGCCAAATTTTTGTCGTTGCTGAAAGAGAGAGGATTGCCGAGAAGATCTGTTATCGTCGATATCTGTGAGTTCCGAAACATGTGAACTAGCCCATGATAGGTTTATTTAGTAATGTTGTTAGTTGCTTGATTGTTAGTTTATTAAGTTTCGAAGCATGTGAAGTAGCACATGATAGGTTTATTTAATTATGTTGTTAGTTGCTTGATGGTTAGTTTATTAAGTTCTGAAACATGTGAAGTAGCACATGATAGGTTTATTTTATATGTTCTTAGTTGCTTGATTGTTAGTTTAGTGAGTTCTGAAGCATGTAAAGTAGCACATGATAGGTTTATTTATGTTGTTAGGTTTTTTGGGTAATTGTTTAGTATATATGAAACGTGTGGAGGTGGCACACATTTTCTTTATTGCTTGTTTAGTTATCGTCGTTGATTTTTATTAGTATTGCTTGCATGGTTGTTGTTGATTTTTATTGCATGCATTCAGTTATTTGCTATTAGATCTAGAGTGTAATGATTGTTGTGGAAGCAGTGTTGTTTATAGTGTCGCTACTTAGGGAGGAGTGATAGGGTGGATGTGTGTAGTGCAGTGTGGTGTCTTGTGTAGCCGGAGAGTATATTAGTGGGAGCTAATATACGGTGGTGTTAGGATTAAGAGTGGCTCATGAGGCGGTATTCCTCGTAATGTATGCTGATCTGAAGGCTAGGTAGCACCCAGTTGGTCGAACGTGGTACACTGTTTATGTATACTTGGTGTCTATGAACAGATTGTCCATTTAGGAAAGTTAAGGCAGAGAGTTCACGTGTTACGAGTTTTGGGTGACTCATGGGATGGTCTTCCCCGTAATGTCTGATGGTTTTGAGGCTAAGTAGGCCACTCAATGACCGGAGCTGGTACATTGTTCATGTAGACTTGGTGTCTATGAACAGACTGTCCATTAAAGACAGGGAGGGCGGTCAGTTCACATAGCCATAGGATCCTAAGGCGGTGGTAGGCGCCGCTAGTTGGACGTGTAGTAGAGGCATGCTTGGAGGCATTTCCTAGGCGTCAAGCGTCATTAGCAGTTTTGTGTGTTGTAGAGAAATGCTAGGGTGCATTCTTAGTGGTTGCTTTGTTAGATGTGGTGGTGTCGTAGCTGAATGCAAGGAGGCATTATATACTTAGTGGTTGCATGTTTGTTTCATTTGTTGCATGTTTATTGTAATTGGTAGTTGCATATGTTTTGCTTGTTGCATGTTGATTGCTTGTTTGTTCCATGATTGCTTGTATGCTTGTTGATTGCTTGCTTGTTTATATTCATTCGGGATTGGGTGGGGTAGAATTATGTTTGCTTTTAGTCTCGTTCCACTGAGTAACATTAAAATTACTTATAATACTACTTTTTGTTACAGGTAACCATACAGGGGTGCTTAGAGGGGAGTTTGGACGTGTAGGCCGCTAGTGTAGTTTATGTTGCTTATTGTAAAGAAGTATATTTTCTTTAGGTAGTGTAAGATATTTGGTAGTAGGCCATAGCCTCAAGACAATAAACTGGTTTTTGTAAGAATGTTGTTTTGCTATAAAAAAAAAATTTAAATAAAGGTTATGCTTACTCTTAATGGCGTAAAATTGATGGTAAAGTCTTGTCTGGGTCGACACAACTTCCTTTCTCGGTAAAGGATTGAAAAACCTAATATCGGGTTTGGAAGGGATTATATGGAGGATTGACTGACTAGGGACGCTAATTGTGGGTTAGAACCTCGGTCGGATCGTTTGACATATATGTTATCTTATGACGTTCCTAGCCGTTCGGATGTCTAGAATTGTTCAGCGTCATTACACCCACTCCAAACCAACTGGTTTCTTTTCTTTGGGGAGATTAACGACTTCCCAAGTGTTGTTCCTCTTCATGGATCCATATTTTTTGTTTACACCTTCTCTCCACACTTCACTATCCTTTGCTTCTTCATAAGTGTAAGGTATAACAACGTGATCGAATTTTCTAAGAAAAGCTTGATGATCATCAGGAAGGTTAGTCAAAGAATAACAAGCTTGAATAGGAGAATGTGCAACATTATTAGAAAGATTATTATAGTAAACCATTGGGTTCTTTCATTTGTAGCCTTTTGGATTTGTAGAATATCCAATAAAGATACATTTGATGCTCTTAGGTTGAAGCTTGTTCCTCTAGTCATATGGAACATGGACATAGTAAACATAACCAAGCACCTTTAGAAAACTAATAGAAGGTTTAATTATGTTCAGTACCTCATAAGGAGTGATGTCCTTGAAACATTTGGTTGGAAGACGATTGATGACGTAGCAAGCAGTCACAACTGCATCTCCCCAATAATGTTTTGGAACATTTTTTACGAACATTAAAGTCCTTGAAACCTCCATAAGATGATAGTTCTTGCGCTCAGCAACACCATTTTGTTGAGGAGTATAAGGAAAAGATGTCTGATGCATAATTCCTTGCTTGGATATAAATGATTTCAACTCATTGATGGTGTATTTGCTTCCATTATCAGTTCGCATAGCTTTATACTGAGTAGAAACATAACTATAAAAGTTTGAGAAAGCCTAATGCACTTTCTCCTCTTCTTAGCGATTGCCATTGAAATTATCTTCCATGCTTACATTGTGTTTTTACTATCTTGTGTTTTTTTTTTCTGCAGTTTCTGATGAGGATGATGGAAGATAATGTGAAAGTACAGATGTTTAATTAGAGAGTTTTCTGTGTAGATATAAACAAAACAAGTTCTGGAATATGAAACTACGTCTACCTCAAGAACTTCAACCTTCTCTCGAGCATGATGGGATTGTGGTGTCAAAGCATTTTGGTTCGGTAGGTAATCCAAATTAAATTTGAATTGTTTTACATGTCCCGCTAGGTTTGTGGTTGTATTTGTTATCGAATATTGTTTCAAAATTGTAAGAAATTCAATTACTTTTCTAATAAATTTAATTTGTAAGAATTAACCGTATTCATACGTATTATTGTCCTCTTAGACTTACCAAAAAGTAGAAATATGCAATGTTTTTAAAACCGGACTAGCAACCAAACTGGAAAAGCTTTTGGGTCATGGATCAATATGGGTTCGACCAGACCGGAGTAGCAACCAACTAATATATATATTGAATTCGATTGAATCTTTCAATTCTAACATATATAATTATTGAGGTATTCTATTGAAATTCAATAATGATCAAGGTACGAAAACGATACACAACCAAGGTGGTGGTGAAATTTTACCGTTTTTGAGTGTTTCATCTTACATCTTCTCTTTATTTTGTCTTGTGGATTAATATCTTAGGGAAACAACCTACGCAAAGGCAGTAAAAAAATCAGTGACGGTGTTTTCGTAAATTATGAGCATCGAGAACCAAAGTGATGAAGCATTGAAAATTAAATGGCTACATAAAGATACATGCAAATACGCTATGGATTTTATTGATCTTAGGGACAAGATGAACAACAAACAAAAGGTTGGTAGATAGGATTATCTAATACGAATATTCTCACTTTTTAACTGGTATAATTTTAGGTACGTTACAATGCATTTTCACAGACGCATTAGTTCAACATTCAAGGAAACGGGTTTAACTATGGACGCTCTTGAAATGTTTTTGACGATTTTATATGTTATATGTTGTATTTATCATGTATAATACGCTTAGACAATAATAAAATGTTGCCGATTATAACTCCATGATTTTGATACACAAAGACACATTGGGTATATTTTTAAAGAAGTTCAGATGGTGTGACTTGGTTGGAGAGTTGCGAGTAAAATTTGGTTTATTAAAAAGGTATGAGTATATTGTTTGGGTGTGAGAGTATTTTGATGAGATTTATGGGTAATTCTTGGCGAAGGCGTTTTTATTTTATTTTTGGTTTTCTATAACCAATTCTGCGGTTTATCTTTTATTTTATACATATATTATATATATACATATGTTTATAAAGATACTTGGGAAGAAGTACCATACATTTTGTAGTAAATGAAAAACGTGTTCATCGTTTACCACCACTAAAATATTGGTTGATGTGGACAGTGTAAACACAAGGGTATCAATATAAGTAATTTGTATAGTTTTTCTTATAATGATTTTTTTTGGTTTTATCGTATTTTATAAATTTCGTCTTTTTTACTTTAAGTGTTTACCTTTAAGCAAAAAAAAAGAGCAAGAAGATTTTAAATTTTTTCATGTTTTACAAAAAAAACTCATAAATTAAACTCAGAAGACAGAGAACTTTGATGTTAATAATTTTTTTACGAAACTATATTTGAAAGTTAATATTTTTCCGTAATAGTAAGAATACAAGCTACTCGTATTCAAAAAGACTTGGTTTTTCAAAGTGATTTCAAACTCACAATACGTAATTATGTTCATATATGATAAAAAAAATGCAACCGGACATGACGAATGAAAAAATTAATAGAGTAAAAAAATGAAATTTGATTTTAAAACCTTCTAAAATAGTTTATTATGAAAGAGCATTTTCCCCAAACTAATATATCTATCTACCGCTTTAAATTTTTTCACACAATAAAGATTGAAGTTAATTAAACAAACCACATTTTTTTCAAAACAATATGTGAACGTAAATGTAAAACAAAATCATATAAAATAAACCCCGGACGTATGTGTGGATACTCACCTAGTTAAAAAATAAAATCATCAAATCATAGAAATGACGAGCTATATAAACACAAACTTGAGAATAGTGAAAATCTTTGTGTCTCTATTAAAAGACTAAAAGTGACACATAGAATATGAGGGAGAAAGGGTAAACTAATATAATATATATGTTAAATCTCATCAAGTGATAGGTTAAATACCTTTTAATAAATAACAATATACAATATAACCCAAATATATTCTTTAGAAAATAAAATTTCAATAACAATATAACCCAAATATACAATATAACCCAAAACAGAAAATAGCATTTGTTTCCAAAACCCAGTTTGGTGCGGTTCAACGAGTCGCCGGTTTTTGGACAGTCTAATCCGGTTATTTTACCGGTTAAACTATATTTGGTTTTATGATCAACCCAACCCAGATATGCTTCCAATTCAAGGTTCAACCTGGTCCGACCACCGGTGCGATCCGGTTTAAAAAACATTGGAAATATGTACACTAAACACAACCCACATTTAATTATCTAATAATGCTAAGTTAAAATAACCGCAATATGTATATCTATGTGACTTTATTTTCACTTACTTGCTCATGTAAATTACTCTCTTTATCAACATAGTCAATAAAAACAATATATAGATTTAAAAATATATATACAAGAGAATAAATACAAATACAATATAAATTAAGAGCGACAGATGACATAATACTATATAGAAAATAATAATAAAAAATGAGTTTATATATTTAATTATAGATTACAATGAAAAACTATTATAGATAGATAAAAATAAAATCTTAATAGTAAGAATTTTCTTACTAAAATGTTAAAACAACATCACATAATTTTTTATTATATATGTTAAAGAAACTAAAAAAATTTAGGAAACAGTTAACTAATTCAATATTAAGACCTAAAACAGAACGAATTAATTCAATCACTCTAATTACAGTTAACATGCATTACAATCCAAAACCACCAAAAAACTTATAAGAATAATAATTAATTAAATAACAAATAGAAAAAAATTCTTATACTGTTTATATCATAACATCTCATCCTGGCCATGATTGATTCAGAACTGTTTAAATCTATTATCCAAGATGTAAAATGGCTTGCATGTTGGAATCAAACGACTCGTCTAAATGAGTTCTCTTGGAAAAAAATGTGATATTAGAAAATCATCATTCCCATTTAAGATGACACCTTTTGGAAGACTATTTTAGTTTGTTTTTTACGTTGGCAATGGTGGAAATGTTGAAAGTTGAAACCCTTTGTGAATTTAATGTTTTGATGAGAGAGATGATGGTTTGCATTCCAATGACAGCTAAACTCGTGAGCACATTGTAACAACTAACAAGATAGAACGAGGACATTATGTTTTTATCTGAACCGAACCGAACCGAGACTACACTAAAACACCAGTCCGAAAACAAAACCAGTTAGGTTTCAATTTTACAGTACCCGCAGAAACTGTAACAAACACTGAACGGACCAACAAGAAATGTACAGATTCTTTAAAGATTCTTCATATATTTTTATATATCAAACTGAAATCAAACTGTATCAAACCAATCCGAATGGTATTTGATTTCCATTCACCCTTATATTTCGTAAACCGGAAAATTAATAAACCAAACATTCTGAACCGAAAATCGGAATGTGCTCCCCTTGCTTTAGAAAATAGTTGATTGTATTACTTGTTGGTCCGCTTTGTATAGTGAAGGCTTACCAGTACTAATCTCAAAAGGGGACCTCAAGTGAGTCGTCCCATGCTTCAGCACTTCCATTAGAAGCATCTTCGACATCTTCTTCCATTGACAGCCTAATATATTCTCTATGAGCAAAACGGTCCCACTCCGTCCATGTCGGATTTGCCCGCTCCTGTGTATCAGGAACCAATCATAGCGCAATGAAAATCTCTATATGTATATAGCTAACTAAATTGTCTTTTAATATCTCGTGTGATACCTGGCGGATGAGGAAGGGATCGCGAGTTTCAAACGCCATAAACTTGTTGAGGTTGAAAAGTATGTTAAACACATTTCCAGAAAGTTTAGAACCCTTCAAATCATTCAGACAAATGTACCCTTCATCCTTTGGTTTAATCATGTCGAATAATTGGCACAGAATATCCTCAAACAGAACTGCCTCTTGCGCCATGCATTCCATTCTATGCAGCTGCTCCTCGTAAAAGAATTGCAGCTCGTTCCGTGTCAAAACTCCATTTGCATCCAAATCTATGCACTTGAACCTATATCATCAAACATTAATAACACAACAGAGCTTTTAACAAATAACACCTACAGAAAGACTGTCTATATATGAAAACATTCATCACTCTCACCAATACTCAAGACTAGGTTCTGATGACTTGTCTTCTTCTGCCAATATGAAGTAAACAAAATCCTCATAACCCATTTTACCTTCGGTTTTACTAGTAAACTTCCTCGGTACCTATATAAGTAGACATAGTGACAAACTGACATGACATTCCAACGGCTAGTAGATAAAAGTAAAAAACAATGCAGATGCAGAGTAGCTAACCTGAGAAAAGATTCGGTCGACAATTCTGTAAGTGAGTGCATGGTTACTATATCGGATGAGATTCTCTTTGTCGATCAAGAAATCATGGTCTGTATCCAGCTCCCAAAACTTGCAGTATATGACATAGAAATGTTCATACGAGAAGTACCTAATGAATAGAAGAGAGTCAGAATAGAACGCTTTAATTTCAATATTACTAATTATATTTGAGCCACCTACCTCAAAACCTTATTGATGTCCTCTTCTTCATCGGCATGCTGCATTGCATCAACTAAATTTCCTCGCTTAAGCTCTCTCAAGGTAAGATGCCCATTCCCACTCCTATTTATGTAGTAATATATTCTGTATATTACAGTTTCAGCTGTTGCCAAAAATTTCCACAAACATTACAATGAATCATATTTCATATATTCAACTTTACATTTATCACACGCACATTGTTATCTTTCCAGAAACATTATTATTTGGCAAAGAAAGAAAGACGAACTAAAATAAATTGAATAACTTCGTAGTCTTGGACTAACCATATCTATCCTGAAACTCAGGTGTGCCTTGTAAGAATTCAAGACCAGGGTGTGTTGCCAATAGTTCTTGGAGCACAGGCTTGAAATCATCCTGTCATAAAATCATCCATATCTCAAGAAGTTGAGAATTCTTGTATACATTCAATAAATAATAGTTCCTACATACGAAAAGGAAGGACATAACTAAATCATCTAATTCTGGGGCAAAAGAACAAAAAGTGACAATTAGTGCAGCTCAGAAAACCCACCTGTACAAGGTACTTGTGATCTGGTTGCTTTAGTATTGTAAATATCTGAGTTGTTGTCTCCTTTGTCAACATATTTCCCTTAACCCAATAATCAATGAAGGCTTCTCTGTAAAGAAGTTGTTAAAACCACATGTGATGACCAGTCCACAAACCAAAACATAACCAAAATCAATGGTTATCCCCTTGTTTTCAATAATCAAACTCTGTAGCTAAGCATGGAATGAAAAATGAAAAAAGCTGCAAACCTTTTCACAAAACCAGTGTTATTAGTATCAACTTTCTTAAAAATGGAGGAGGAAAAAAATGATGGAACCTTGCAGATCTCGGTGGTGATTAATTTAAATGCTAAGAAACAAAAGAACGACTTGGGTTAGTCACTAGATATATAGATATGTAGATATATATCTAAAAGAGCACCTAACACTAACCTTGGATTTGCAAACCATCCTCATGGCCATAAAAAAGACTATTGATCTTAGCTACACACTGCTCTTTTAGGTCATTTGGTGGTGGGCGACCATCTTCAAAGTAAAACTATACATTACATTATTAATAGAATAACTTTAGTAGAACAAAAAATTGCAGGGAAAAGACTATATGATAATAATTTGAAAGTGGAACACAATGTTAGACCTGAGGAATGAGTTCTTTAACATGATCAGAAACAACTTTGAGAGGAGAGCTAAGATTTGAAAGTCCAGTCCTTTGTCTAGTAATCCGAGGAGAACCAGTTGAGTGCCTTGGAGAAAGAGGAGGCCCATTACGTGCGGGAAACATTGAAGCCAATGGACTATTCGACCCTGAATTTGTGCCTGAAGAGCCTCCTCCACACATAACATTCAAAGCCACTCCTGCCTTTGCATCATTTACCAAAGATGTAACCTATAATCATCATACCAATATTCCTTAATTCCATATCCGATAACAAATATATCCTACTGGTTTGTTGTACTAGTGTCATCGTTGTGTCAACATTCGGTTTCAAATCCGCAAGTATAATATGTGCGGATTACCATTACCATTGCCATTACCATTCGGTTATCCAAGAAATTTAAAGTCATTACCATTCGGATTCAAACCCGCATATTTATGAATTTTCATATCTTTAAAATCATGTATTATACTAGTAATATGTGCTAGTGTGGTCGTTGTGTCACCATCCAAATTAAAAACCAGCAAATAAAAAAATATAACATATAATCATATCATCCAAGAAAAAAATTAAAGAAACTTTTACCAAACGATTGGTTTCAGGAAGGGCAAGCCATTGATCAAAGAGCTTCTTAACAAAATCTTGATTAGCTTTCATCGACATTGGTGATGTCTCTGGTAACTGCAACAGCTCTATATCAAGAGTTATCGACTCCATGGTTTGATCTTTCCTCCTTCAAATTGTGATCAAATTCTCAAACACTATTTCTTCAACAAAATTGCTTGATTGGAGAAAGTAAGATAGTATCTATTATACATGTGTAGTAGTGTATAAACAAAAAAAAATATGATTGTGGAGGGAAAAATAAGAAATGAAAAGGGATAATAGATCCGTGCGATGCTGGAGGAGATTAGCTGCGAAACTTGCAGAAATTTAAGGGTTGATGGAGAGAGAAGAAAAGAGAAACACTCTCATTTAATTAACGTTTTTCTTCAGTCAAATGTCAAAACTATTATTAGTAAAATGTTGAAAAAGATTAACAAACAAATAAATAAATATCTTTCCTGAAAATTGTCGTATTGTTCTTTTGACTGAGTAAATAACTTTAGTGTAAAGCTACTACTTATTAACGAGCTGGCACGTTAACAAATACAAATCAGAAATTTTTAACATTTGCAATTAAAATTTGAGTCTATGACATTTTAATTATTATTTTTAGAATATATTAATTTTTTTTTTCCAAAACTAGTGCTAGCCTAAGCATTAATTCTGCAGACATCATTATAATCAGATAACTTTAAATTTTCTATTCAGAGCAAGGCAGACGGAGATACTCTGCGGAACAAGAGAATTTCCCATTTACCAAATATTTTAGCATTTGTTGTATTATGGGTGACTGATAAGAGTAGTCCTGGGCATTCTGGGTTCTCGGTTTATTCGGGTCGGGTTATTTGGTTAGAGGAAAATTCGGTTTTTGAATTATTTTACCGAATTGAACCGAATAAAAATTCGGTTCGGTTTGTTCGGTACACGGGTTATTTGGTTCGGTTGTAGGGTTTAAAAATGATTCCGAATTAGTTTGTTGTACCAATTAGATAAAAATGGTTCTTATCTAATTCGGTTAATTTGAACCGAATTGTACCAATAACAAAAATTATGGGCTCAATTAACAAATTTACATTACAAACCAATAGAAGAATGAGCCAAACTAAATAACAAACAATGGCCCAAATAAAACCTCAGGCCCAAATAAAACAAACCCAACCCATCTAAATCTAGGGTTTCTTTGTTATGTCAAGCCGCCGCGACGATGACGACGGACAACGGTCGACAGAAGAAGGCGACGACGGCAGCACCAAAACTCCACGAGATCTGTGATGGCTCTGCTCTCATCGTTGCTTCTCTCTTCCAAGCCACCAGATCTGTCAATATAACAAGTCTCCTATAGTTATATAAATCGATACACAAACACAACACAAAAACCATATTCATTGTAAAAGCAAAAGAAGAATCGAAAATCTATAATATCGAAGTTGAAACCTCGAAATCTCAGATTTTCCAGACGAAGACAGAGCTTATGGAATAAAGATGCAAATTGCAAACATCTAGATTAAAGAGAACAAGAATAGTTTACCTCTGGCATATAAGCGATTACGGGTTGAATCCCTATTCTTTCTTGATGAAGAGAGTGAAAGAAGCAATAGTAGATGATAAATTGATGAAGGAGAAGAAGCGTGGTGATGAGTGAAGATTAGATCGGAGAAGAAGACGGGAAACGATGGTTTGAGGTTTCGCATGCGGCAGAGGAAGAGAGCGAAAGAGGAAGAAGAAAACAATTAGGGTTAATGACGAGTCATTATCGTTATATATGGCTGCAGAATTGCGGTTAACGATAAATCGATCGGATCCGATTACCGATCCGAACCGACCCGAAATCCTATTTTTGAAATCAATTTGGCCGATCGGTTCAATTCCCTTTAAAATCTCGGTGTCGAGAACCGAAATTTTCGGTTTCCTCGGTTTGGTTTGATCGGTTTTCACCGATTGCCTAGGTCTATATAAGAGGCATAAAGAAGTACCGAAGAAAAAGTAAAATTAGGTGTAAAAAGATTTTAACAAAAAACACATAAAGGAAAAAATTGTTTAGAGAAGTTTTTACTTTCATTTTATAGAAGGGGATTTATTTTCCTGTTTCTTTTTCTTTTTCTTTCATAAAAATAGAATGATTTACACGACTAACCAAATCTGATATAAAAAATTAATAATATAGCACATTAAAATCAAAACATAGAAGATAACCATTGGACATTGTAAAATGACCAAAATATTTAACTAATACGATACTTGGCAAATTAAAACTAAATCATGAGCAAAGTTTTTTTCTCTGTCACACATGAAACTCGAGAAATGTAAAACACCATAACCCAAAAAAATCTATCTGGTATCACACTCGATTAGAAAATTTAGGTTAGATATTTCTACGATTTTTCCTCTTTTAATTAATTAGATTTGTTTTTTTCTTTTCAATACTTTGTCCCAAAACTATTTCCATTTTGTTCTAAAACTGATTATGCTCTGATACCTAATTGAAAGATCGTTATCCAAAAAAATTTATACCGGTACCACACTCGACTAGAAAATTTTGGTTAGATGCTTACATGAAATTACAACTATTTTTGTTTCTTTCAACATTCCACATACTTTAACATTCACGCAGCAAAATAAACTTAACAATCGATTAAGTTAACACCTTGCTTTAGCCGTACCTTAGCCACGTACAGATTCTGTCCGCTAACCAAACATGCACCAACGTGAATCCTTGTTAGTCGTCCACGAACAGTCCCTTATCCACGAGCTTCCATCGATAGCTCTCGAACGTATCACCCTTGGATCAGCTACCATCGTAGATCCAGCATAGATTCCCCTTCGTACTTAATTATTCAACTAACCACCCCACATAACCAAGCACAAAGAGAGAGATGTTTGGATTTAGCACACGTCGAACATCAACCGCATTTTTTCAGTCTCTTGAAGATTCGCCGTGGACAGCATCACCTTTGCGCCCGAAAACTAGATATGATCTTGTTCATTCTCGTTCCTCGATCGTCAATCGTTATCGGATGAAACGTAACCGCTAACACCACCGAACACTAGCTGCTATCGCCATCCAACGTATCTGCTGACGCCACCGAACGTTAGCTGTTATCGCCATCCTACGTGTTCCGATTTGATCCCCTCCGATCTGACTTATTCACCATCGCTCACCACTTGATATTCACTTCCACCATCCGTGAACCATCATTCATCAAGTTCAATGGACTCCAAACGTAATTCTCAACGATTTCTCCCTTTTCCTTGACAGATCTCGACATATCTTGACATATCTCTACAAATCTCGACATATTTCTACAGATCTTAACATATATGATTCACCGAACTTCTGCCTCGATGATTTACGTCAATCCCCAGTAGATCCACGAACAAACTTAACCGATCTGAACGGATTTACTATCCGTTGTGACATATCTGCAGTCTGATTCGACAGATCTACAGTCTTTAACGTTCACCGAACATCATACTCGACGATCTATGTCAATCTCTAGTAGATCCTCGACGATCTCTCGACCATTATCACCCAAAACCCTTTTCTGATTGGTTATGAGCTCGTACACATAATCACCGTTGATATCCATGGCAATCAAGCACCATCACCGACACAATCCGTCAGTTACTCGTATGTCGAACGTCAGTTACACGAATCCGATCAACCATCGTCGTCAATCCTTGCTTGAATCTGTGTATTGCTCTCTTAAGATCTCTTTTGTGCATCTCTTAGGGTTTCTCTTAGCATGGTCTAGAAGAAAAGGCGACTTCCTCTATTTATAAGGTTAGGGTTTCGCATAAAACCCTAAAAATCCACTTATTAACGAACCGGATTTAGGCCAAATAATAGGGCCTTGATGAATCGTCGACCATCCAACTCAGATCCTCAACCACCAACACGAATCCTCGACCGCCAACACAAATTTTCGATTGCTAACACGGATCCAACGTTATCCAACGTGGATCGCGACAATCCAACAATATCCACACTTGTTTGAACACGACCAACTCTTGTCCGAACATAATCCACTTTGTCTGACCATATCTGATCATGTCCGAACATTTCCAATTATGTCTAAACATTTCCAGTCATGTCCGAACATATCCAATTATGTCCGAACAATATCCATACTTATCTGATCATGATCTACATTGTCTGAACATTAGTCACTCGACCATACAACACATAAATTGAGCTTCTGGACTCATATTGCTTGGACATTCGAATTTCCTTCGACCAGTTAACCTTATCCATGACCATCCTTCGCAGTTTATTGACCAACTGAGAATCATCCTCAATGATCCTCAACAGAATCATCGAACACAGGTGTTACAAGTCTCCCCTACGTGGAATGAAATCGTCCTCAAATTCAATTGTTGGAACCTTTTCAAACATTAACTTTTCAACAAACTTTCTCAACCATTGTCTTTTGACATAGTATCCTTACCATTGTTTGCAATCTCATCCAAGACTCAATCACAATTTTTAATCCAAATCTCTCATAGACTTGATCGTTAACACTAGATATGTCTTTCCTAGACATGATAAAAGACTTTGTTAACCTTTTCTAGGCGACTACAACATTCATACTAACATCTTATCTAGTCACTTCTTGGTCAGACTATGTTTGTCATGGATCCGGTGGAACTATCTAGCATTCACGAGTGATTTGTTGGTACCATCCAACGTTCGCCAACGATCTGTGCCTTAGCAAACTCCCAAATTTCTAAGCATAATGACGTTCTTACCTTAACTATCTTTTGAACGTGAAATGCTTCACACAACTCTCTCAACCTTAGCATTGGACCATCTAATTATGCTCTTCCCAAGAACGTACGGGTCACACTTTACTAATAGATTTTTTTGGATCACACTTTGATTCTTCAACATCCACAGATTACCATTGATCGCTTGTCTATCCTTCCATAACACTTTGCTCCTCTATGAATTAGCAGATTCTTTACAGTCAACACAAACATTCTTGGATCACGCATAAACCTCATAAATTAATAGACTTCGCTAGGAAAATCTGCGACTGTTTATAATTTAAACACCTAATAAGTTAAGAAAAAATATATAAAAATAATTATGCGATTAAAATAGTTTAAATTTCTAAAACATCAAAAGCTATACGTAACATACATGTTAGGACAAGAAAAAAAAAAAACTAATTACAAATAAGCTAAAATTGCATTTTTACTGAAATTATCATTAGAGACTTCACAGGCGAAGTTTCTTAGTAGACTTCTTGGATGAAGTCTCCTTTGCTATCTAAAGAAGACTTCGCCCGAGAAGTCTGAAGCAGGGGTCTAGTTGATACGATCTCCCTAGGACTCGCTCAAAGAAGTTGGTGAGAGTGACGGATAGAGACAGAAGTGTGTGGAATCCACTTCTGGATTGAGAGTGTAGAACGTTAGAAAGTGACTTGTAGAAACAAGCAACACGTTCACAAGAGAGATAGATGGCACAATAGAGATGTTGTAGAGACAACAATCGATCATAAGACCATAAGAGAGATAATTCTAAGATTTTAAGACAAGAGTTTGATTGATTTTTTTTGATCCAAATCCGGGATGAAGTTCAGAAAAGAGATACAAGAGATAAATAGAAAACATAAACCCTAAGGGTCACACACACACAAAACGTCCAATAAAGAGAAGAAAGAGAGCGAAGTGCTTTGGTAATGTAGAACTTGGTGGCAGCATTTAATCTGAAGTTTGAATTCAGAAAGTTAGCCCCTTAGTCTACATATTCTTGAAAATCATGTTGTTATTAGGCCTAAGATCATGATTGGATTTGTTGTTGGGCAAAGGCATGATTACAACAAGATGGGATTGAGGAAATGTGAGCCCACTTGCCTCATTAAAAACCTTCCTTGGAAAACCCATTGGGACAAAACCAAAGGTAAGGGGAAAAGAGTATAAATTGGTCACATACCCACTTGAGTAATCATCCTTGATGAACTTTGTACCAAATAGATTGTGCATTTCCTCGGCTATAAGCTTTTCTTCACATTCATTCTCAGCAATATGTTCCGGTTCAAGCTGCTCCTCCATGATGCTACTCAGGATCATATCATCCTCCCCTAGTTGAAAAGGATTTGTAAATCAGAACCATCTGTTAAGAACAAAGATATGTTAGAACCATTAGAACTTGAGTTTGGAGTATACTTACCTTGCAAGTTTGTATCGTCGGTTTTGGAAGTGAGTTGTGCTAGAGTTTGAAGTGTGGCGTGCTCTCTAGTGTATACAAGTTAAAAATGGTTAAACTTCATAAGTTTAACAATCGCTTCCTCTCTTAGTTCTCCTTCTTGTCTGACTTGACCTCCATTGGATCCGATTTGTTGTTGTTGAAGCAAAACATAACCTGTATGTTTAAACAACAAAGGAACATAACCATTAATCTTAAGATTCATGTTAGAATGAGAGAACTTACCTTGTCCAGTAGTGGTTTGATCATTTAGATGTTCTTTTAACGTAAGACTCTTGGTGAAGTAAGGCCTTCGGATGAGTCGTTCAGAGGACAGGTGAAATCAAGTTTTCCAAACTGGATTTTTCTCGGACTAATCTCTTCGAAAGGTTCATTAGAATGAACAAATTCATCTCCTTGTTAAGAAGCATGTTCTTTGTATTTTCTTTTGAGCAGTCATTCTTATAATCCTCCAAAACAAGAGATCTTCCACTCGGCAGCTCCGATGTAGTATTAGATAAACCCAACAAACTTTCGTTATAAGCAGATTGATGACTAAATGATCGAGAAAGAAGAGTTTGATGGATATTACCAGCCTTAGCAAGGAAATTTGATTGCTTATAAGATTTACTCTCAGCTTATTTTAACTTCTTCTTTTGATCTTGATAAATCTCGAATGGTGTCAAAAGAACAAGAGTGTGTTTTCTGCCTTTGAACTCGAAAGAGTACTTGTTGGTAGAGCCATCATGAGTCACTCTTCTATCATACTGCCATGGTCTTCCCAAAAGAATGTGACTTGCTCCCATAGGTTGAACATCACACAGCACATCATCTTCATATTTTCCAATGGTTACAGAGACCGTTACTTAGCTATTCACTCGCATTTTCACCTTCATCATTGAGCCAATGCAGATTGTATGGCTTTGGATGCTTCTTTACGGCCAGACCAAGCTTGTTAACCATGTATTCACTGGCCACATTGGTGCAGCTTCCTCCATCGATTGTGAGACTGCATACTTAGTCTTGCACATGACATCTAGTGTGAAACAGATTTTCTCTTTGTGCTTCTTCCTCTGTCTTAGCTTGCACGTTAAGTATTTTTTTTACCATTAAAAGGTCTCCTTTAGCAGCATACTCCTCATGTCCTTCATTTGAATCTGAGATCTCCTTTTCCTCTTCTGATTTGTACTCACCATTGTCTAAGAGAATCAGAACTCTCTTATTAGGACATGCACTAGCAATGTGTCCTCTTCCTTGACACTTGAAGCAAATAGTCTCACGAGCTCTAGTAGTTGTAGCTTCCATTTTTCCCTTGGAGTCTGAACTGGTAGGGAATGGTTTTGAAAATACATTAGGCTCGACTTCAGCCTTTTCTTCTTTGACATAGTTAGGCCTAGACGACGTTGAGCCAGTTCTAAAAGTTGATCTTGATCCCTTTTTTTGATCTGTTGCTCGACAAGAATAGATTTGTGATATACCTCCTCTAGATCAGCATAGCTTTGCATCTCCACTCTATCTTGAATTTCTCAGTTTAGCCCACTCAAGAACCTAGCAATGGTTGCTTCATCATCTTCAACAATATCAGCCTTGATCATTAGAGATTACATTTCTTGAAAATAGTCCTCTACGCTATTGTTTCCTTGAGTCAAGCGTCTTAGCTTTTGGTGCAGCTCCCTGTGATAGTGACTAGGAACAAAACGCCTCCTCATGAGTGCTTTCAACTTATTCCAAGTATCAACAGGTGGCTCTCTATTGCGTTTGCAGCTTGTAGTGATCTGATCCCACTAGTTGATGGCATAGCCATATAACTCTGTTGCAGCTAGTTTCACCATCTTGAGATCTGAATATTCTTGGTATTCATAGATCATCTCGATCTTCTTTTCCCATTCTAAGTACGCATCCGGATCATTCTTACCATGAAAAGAAGAGACTTTCAACTTCATGCCTTTCATGTCACAATCAGTTTGTTCCCTTGCTCCTCTTTCCCGCCTTGGACTGCCTTGAGAAGAAACATTATCATCATCGTTTATCGGCTGTCTTTGGTTACAAACTGGATTGATGTTTCTTTCTTGACTTCTCCTCGAAATAGACTCTTCTTGTAACTGATCAATTCTCTGATGCAACTCTTCTCCTTGTTGTCTCATCAACTGCTCAAAACGTTTCATCATAGGTTCCATCAATAGTTTGTTGTTGTTGTTGTTGTTGTCTCCTTCTTCACTCATTTTGTACCTGGGAATAAGACAGCAAAACAAAACCAGTAACAAGTTCTCACAAAAGCAAAATTCACACAAAAAACTGAAGAGACAAATTCTAGAAACAAATCGAACACATATCAAAACACTTGAACACATATCAAAACACTTGAACACAAAAAATCTGCAAGAGAAGATGAACATACACAAACTGATAGTTAAAGAACGAGATTACCAAAGCTTCTATGAGTGCTCTGATACCACTTGATACGATCTCCCTAGGACTCGCTCAAAGAAGCTGGAGAGAGTGTTGGATAGAGGCAGAAGTGTGCGGAATCCACTTCTAGATTGAGAGTGTAGAACGTTAGAAAGTGACTTATAGAAACAAGAAACATGTTCACAAGAGAGATAGATGGCACAAAAGAGATGTTGTATAGACAACAATCGATCATAAGACCATAAGAGAGATAATTCTATGATTTTAAGACAAGAGTTTGATTGATTTTTTTATGATCCAAATCCGGGATGAAGTTCAGAACAGAGATACAAGAGAATAAATAGAAAACATAAACCCTAAGGGTCACACACACACAAAACGTCCAATAACGAGAAGAAAGAGAGAGAAGTGCTTTGGTAATGTAAAACTTGGTGGCAGCATTTAATCTGAAGTTTGAATTCAGAAAGTTAGCCCCTTAGTTTCCCTCTTCTTGAAAATCATGTTGTTGTTGGGCCTGGGATCATGATTGGATTTGTTGTTGGGCAAAGGCATTATTACAACAAGATGGGATTGAGGAAATGTGAGCCCACTTGCCTCATTAAATACCTTCCATGGAAAACTCATTGGGACAAAACCAAAGGTAAGGGAAAAAGAGTACAAATGGGTCACATACCCACTTGAGTAATCATCCTTGATGAACTTTTTACCAAATAGATTGTGCATTTCCTCGGCTATAAGCTTTCTTTCACGTTCATTCTCAGCAATATGTTTCGGTTCAAGCTGCTCCTCCATGATGCTACTCAGGATCCTATCACTAGTTTTGGCTTTTTTTGGAGACTTCACAGGCGAAGTCTCCTACACAAGGAGTATTCGTCAGAGAAGTCTATACCAGTTTGGGGTCTAATTTTGCAATTGACCACAATTTTGACTTTTTCAGTAGACTTCATCTAGGAAGTCTCTTTGGTAATGGACTATGCCTGTGAAGTCTATTACGTAATTAGACTTCCACGATGAAGTCTTTTTGCCTTCAGAGACTTCTTCGGCGAAGTCTAACCATAAAGTAGGGTCTAGTTTTGCAATTGACCACATTTGACTTTTACATGAGACTTAGTCTATGTAGAAAAAGGGTTTTTTTTTGCAGTTGACCAAAAAATTTTATTTTTTAAATTCCAGAGTTACCAATGGTTGTAAACTTCATTCGAGAAGTCTACCAATTGTCAATATTTTGGAATTTCGGTCAAATGCAAAACTAACCCCTTTTTCACGCAGACTTCTCAGATGAAGTCTCAATAAAAAGTATTCGTTCCGGTCAATTGCAAAACTAACCTCATTTTTTTGCAGACTTCACAGGAGAAGTCTTTGTACAAAGTCAAAGTGACGGTCAATTGCAAAACTAGATCCCTTGTAAGCAGACTTCGACGGTGAAGTCTCAACACCGTTTTTTTGTTTTCAAAGGAGAACTTCAGACTTCATTGTGATTCTATCGTGAAGTCTGAGACCTAAGAAGTCAATTGCAAAACTAACCCCCAGTTGACGATTGAGACTTCACCCATGAAGTCTGCCTTCTGTAAAATCGGAGAAAATGAAGCAAAAATTACCAAGATTCGGTTTGAACTTGTTTTTAGCTTCTTAAACGGCCAAGAACTGATCACGCCACTAATACCCAAGCAACCCAAGCGTTATTATGCCCAAATCTTAGTAAATCGCAAGATATATGGATGGTAAATATTGAAAACAAAATATAGAGTTAAATGGTTGAAATGAGAGAGGAGATCGACAAAAATGGAGCTTTTAACTCAGTTTTAGAGCATTAACATCACTTAATTCAGTTGTTTGAAGCATTTAGAGCTCACGTAAACAATGGTCTAATGGAGCCTAACCAAGAAAAGAATCGGAAACTATGAAGAGCAAGAACACAAAGACTATCCTTTGTAGAAAAACTGAACATTATTGAATCAATGATAAATGAAGTTTTACATTGAACTAGAAGCTAAGCTCTTTTAGGCTTGTAAACAATGGTCATTTTTCCTCGGACATTCGGATTTCCTTAGGCCATTTAGCCTTATCTTTGATCATTATTTGCATTCTAACGCTGATCCTCGGACCATCCTCGTTGATCCTCGTGGATCCTCGATGATCCTCGATGGAATCATCGGACGCGGGTGTTACAATTCTCCCCCACTTAGAATGAATTCGTCCTCCAATTCAAATGTTGGAATCCATTCCAAACCTTAACCTTTCAATAACTTACTTAACCCTTGCCTTTTTACATGGTTTCCTTAACATTGGTTGCAATCTTATTCAAGATTCAATCATAACTTTTACCTTTGATACTCTTTTCCATCGATATATCAAAGTCCTTTGAACCGAATTTGCTTTGATTCTCGGTAAACTCTTACCACTTTACTTATTTGAACATATCCTTTCTCGATCGTAGCCTGTCCATGGCTCGATCACAAATACTTTTTCTTAATATTTCTCTAATTGATTCCACAATTCCCGATCAAAGTCTCTCATAGACTTGATTCTGACACATGGATATATCTTTCTTTAGACAACGTCTACACTCTTCTCAAACTTTACTAGGCGATTTCATTACTTTCACTGAAATTTTGTCTGACCGTTTCCTTGTCAGACTAAGTTCATCGTGGATCCGCTGGTATTTTCCAGCGTTTACAAAAGATTCGTTGGTACCCTCTAACGTTTGTAAATAGTTTGTGCCTTAGAAGACTTCCAAATCTCTAGGCACACCAACGTTTTTACCTTAGCTTCGATTGAACGTGAACACTTCACACACTCATACGATCCTTGCATTGGACCATCTTCGAATGCTCATGCTTCTAAACCATGTTCTTTCCAAGATCTTTCGGATTACACTCTTACTTAAAGATTTTCCTCGGATCACCCATTGGTCCTTCAATATCCACAAATCGCCATTGATCCTTTCCAAACTTAATTAAACTTTTCTTAGATCGCTTGTCAATCCTCCTAAGTATTTCCATTACACTTTGTTCTTCAAAGAACTAGTGAATTCCATACAATCCAAAAAACATTCTCCGATCACGCATGATCCTCACAAACATTCTCGGATCCCTTAAGATCCTCATACACGTTCTTGGATCTTTCCCGATCCTTACATTCTCGGTTTTGGCTTATAACCGTTATGCCTTAGAACTTTTTCTTAGTTCTCAAAGACATTATCAACAACATCTAGTATTGGACTTTTGCACACTGCAGTTATAACCTTGGCAAGTTCTTATTGGCCCAACATTATCGTCTCAGTAAACTCAGCAAGTTTCCGAGACCGATTACATTCACATTCACGGCTAGGGAAACTTTTTTAATTTCCAGGGACGCTTCACATTCCGCCCTAGCAACTCGCAAGTTCCTAAAGACTTCACACATAAGGCCTCAAACTCCCAAACGGCTAAGGTATCGATCGATACCACCCCAGTAAACGTCAAGGTTAATTTGTTTGTTCTCTTTGTTTTCGTTTACATCCATTACCTCTCTTAGATGCTTCACCAACAACGTTAAGCAAGGGGGATTCAAGTTTGATTTCAAGCCCTCAGGTTTCAGAGAAAATTCATTTGCTGAAAAACCGATGCAGAGCAGCGATTACACTCGCACCTATGGGAGTTCATCTTACCAGACTCTGCCTCCTAAGACTCAGGAAAGCAAAGTTGAATCCATGCTTGAATAGATTCTTGAGGGACAACAGAAGATGACAGTGGATTTTAATGGGAAGATGGATGCCATGTACACAGATCTGAATGGGAAAATCGAGGCTCTCAATATCCATCAGAAGATGCTGGAAACTCAAATAGCTCAGACTTCAGCAGCTGTGAAGGGAAAGATGGTTCATGCACATAATGAACACATCAATGCAATCACCACAAGAGGTGATTTTGAACCTGATACGTCAGTGTCGACCGATACCACCCAGTGTCGATGATACCAGTGCAGATACTTTCATCGAGCAACACCACTACCTGTGTTGATCGACACCAGTCTGGTGTCGATCGACACCCCCTACAAACTAAGCTAAAAATTTCAAAAACACAGAGGATTGTTGAGGAAAGTGTCTACAAGCCTAAAGTGACATATCCTTTGCCACCAAGACATCTCAGAAACCCCATCACTGCAGAGAAGTTGCTTGCTTTTGAGAAGATGGTGAGGAAAGTTTCTAATAACATCTCATTTAAAGAAGCGGTGGAAAACCGCCCTCTGCTTGGTTACTTCCGAGATTGTAGAGAAACTGAGGAAGAGATTAAGGCACTCTTCATCAAGGCAAGCAGTACACCACCTCCAATGAAGCAGTTGACTAAAAAGGAAGACCCTGAAAATTTTTCAGTTCCATGCTCTATCTCTGGAGTTGATTTCAAAGAGTCTCTCGTTGACTCAGGGTCTAGCGTCAAAGTCATGTCAAGGGAAATTGCAGAGCTGATATTTGATCTCCTAAGACGCCTCTTACATTCGCGAACTCTTCCACCTAGCTCCCATACGGTACAATCCCTGATTTGCTCGTTAAAGTAGGAGATTGTCTAGTTCCTACTGATTTTCAGGTTGTGGCTATAGCTGGTGCGATTCTTGGAAGACCGTTTATGGCTATAGCTGGTGCGATTATGGACACACCCAGTAGGCGAATCTCGTTCTCCTTCATTGACAAAGAGGTCTACTACAAAGTCATTCCTACTGGAGGAGCTCCCACACATGTCTCTTGCATCACTGTTGTCAAAGGAGAGAAATTAGTGATTGATATATTGGACAAGCCTAATGATGAACCAAATGTCATAGATATTTAAGATGAACCTTCTATCATCACCAAGAAAGACATCAAAACAGCTACGGCAACAAAGAAAGTGCAGAACAAAGGAGTCAAGGGTGTTACCCATGTGACTCTAACCCCTCAGAAGTGTGATGGAGATACGATTGAATATAAGGTGAAGTGCAAGGGAACCTCGAAACCATTCTCTAAGGTTAGAGTTATCCTCCCTTCAGAGCTGAAAGAGAAAGGAAAGGATGTTGTGGAGGGTATGTTGAGCAGAACTCTGAAGCTGGAGATGTCTGGTTGTGGAGCTTACTTTGGGGTTTGTTCTCAACCCTATCCTGACTGATAGCTGAGCCCCGACACTGTCAAGCTAATGACATTAAACAAGCGCTTGGTGGGAGGCAACCCACTGGTAAGTCTGTATATAAGTTCTTCTATTTCTTTTGTTTTTGTGTTTTTTGGTTTTGTGTCTTGTGTTTTGCATGAATCAGCAACTAAGGAGCGATGAAAAGGAGTCTCTGTGTCGACCAACATCTGGTATCGATCGACACTAGTGATGTGTCGATCGACACTCATCACCATCTCGGGTAACTTCTTCGATTTTCCCCAATTCACAGAGTTCTTTTGTTTCTTTTGCCAACTCTAGACTAGATAACACTGAGGACAGTGTTGTTTAAGTCTGGGGGAGGTAGTCGCTAACATTGTGCTTGTTTTTCTTAGAGTCAGTCGTTTTTGAGTCAAAAAAAATTTTATTGAGTCAAAACCTGTTGGAGATTATGATATTTTTCTTGAATCTATTGTTTTGACCTTGCTTTTGAGTGACCAGTGTTACATAATCAGTTCTAGATCGACTAATGAAAAATCTAAAGACTGACCAGTTGACTAGAAGACACCCATGTCTCCAGCAGAGTCCTTCCAAAGCCTGAGTCAAATTATTGAACTTCATCGTTGTGGTTAGTGTTTATAGAGCTTGATTCATCATTCATATCTGACAAAGGAACCCATGTGTTTGAAAATAATGGTATACCTATCCCTTGACACACGTTGGTAAATAAGATGCATAAAAGATGAGATGATTTCCGCCGAGTAGAGAGCTAGGAAAATTTCCAGTGATCCCATTATTCAACTTGGATAAGGAATGATCACACAAAGGTTGGAAGCGAGCGGTAGGAACATTTCTCGGGACCCTATTATTCGTCTAAAGCCTTTGATACATTGAGAGAGGAGAACCGGGGGTTCGGTGGCAAACACCATCAATACTCGCGTCTCAAACCTTGATTTGTATATGCGAAGCTTAATCCAAAATCAAAAGCACAAAAAGAGATAAGTCTGGGGGAGAGGAAAACAATACCAAAAGTGTGTAATTTGGGTGGTTCTTTTGTCATGATATCGTATGACGAAGAGTCTAGAAGGTTCTTGAACATTGGCTGCAGTGATGAAACTGGCGATGAGGGTTTGGTTGGATGATGCTGTGAGATAATGTGTGGAGTCTGGGAAGCTGCGAATGTCTACGGAGAAGTACATGGTGGTTAGATTTGGAACTGGTTAGATGATATCTGGAAAGCTTGGGAAAAGGGTCATTGCAATGTTTCAAGAACAGGTGAGTCTCCGTGTTTTCAAACCTCTTCCTCTGGTTTGGTTTTTTGTTTGCTTGAGGGCAAGCAAAGGCTAAGTCTGGGGGAGTTGATATATCATGGTTTTTATCCGTTTTTAGCCATGATAGAGGTCTTGTTTTCGGAGTCTTTCTAGTGTTTTTGTAGTCTTTTTGAGTATTTTCAGGTTTTGGCACGTTTGGAGCATAATTGGAGATATTGAGCATTCTAGAGCTTTTTGGCATCCGTTGAATAATTTTCCACCGTTGGATTGAGCTCAAATTTGGATACAAGACAGATCAATGGAGTAGCTTTCATTTGGAAGTGGTTTAAGGCCATTCTAACGGTGCGATCAAAAGTTATGCCAGTTTTCGTGAAGACAGTCCAGTCTGGCGAACACAGAGTCCTGGTGTCGACCGACACCAACCCAGTATCGATCGACATCGACTGCAGGAAAAGAAAACACGTGATTTTACAAGTTTGAAGATTCTGCAACTTGGCCCAGAAGATTCTATTATTTACAATTAAGCCTAGAACCTGTTTTAGCATTATATTTAGGGTTTTTAGCCACTTTTAAGGGGAGACTGGATTTTATTCATTATTCGGGTTTTGAGAGAGGGAGAGAAGTCAGAAAATCTGTTCCTGAGAGAGAAGATTTCGAACCGTTGTTACTCTTTACTCTACTCTTTTATGCAATCTATTTTATTCATGATGTTTGCTTCATTCACCATGTCTGAGTAGATTCCTTGTTAGGTTTAGAGTTATTCAAAGGTGTTTGATGAATTGTTAGGTTGATCTGAATTGATAGGAGAGATTCAATAGAGTTCTTCATCTAGACTTGTGATTACTGCTTATTCTGGCTTCATGACCTAGAATATGATCTTAGGTTGTTTGATTGGCACGAAAGTGTGATTGATTGCCTGAACTAGTGTTAGATGAGCAAAAGACCTATTCGCAAAGAAATTTGGTTTAGGATTTTGTGAACAATTGAACCTGATTATTAATGCTTGTTTGAATTCATAGGATTTGCAAAGAAATTTGAAATTCTAGGTTTAGACATAGATAATCTTCGCAGCGATGGTTGGTTGATTTTACATTTGTGTTTCAAGTTCAAGAACAATGCTTAATATCCTCCTGACATTCTCTTTGACCTGCAATTCTGATTTACCGGAAAATTTCTCTAGGTTTAGCGTTTTTCCTCCATTGAATTTCATAACTTTTATATTCTGCTATTTATTTCCTGTATTACTTTGTTCGCTTAACTTAATTTGAATTATATATTCTATTGAGTGATTTCTTGAGTATTTGTGGTTCGACCCCTTCTATACTGCAACTACTGCTTTAGTACTCTTACGGTATTATATTTGAGCATATCAGTGACTCAAGTGTTTGTGGCTGTATCCTAATATCTAGGATACAGATAATTTTGTATAATCACGGTGAACACAGACCAATTGACACATACATAGCCTTCTTTTCACTAAGTCTACCTTATTTACCTTAAAACCCGATAAAATCTTAAAGAAAACACTAAGAAATTCACTTAATGCTTTTGCAATATAAACTTTGACTTTTCCGGTTCCTACTTCCCTTTTTCTCTTTTTTTTTGATGGGTGAAACTGGTTATGTCATACAAATTCAAGCATTAACATAATATTCCCAACATTTTCTAGCATCCTCTAACAAATCCTAAATATCTGTTAACAAGACTTAATATACAGACTTTCCTAATTATCCCAAAATCTTACGTCTAACATCCTTAATCCCAATGAAAGATTAGCTATGTCTGTCCATACTCCATAGTTTATGCACATAAATGCATATATGGTGATGATCAAAAGAATGCATGGGGTTTGAACAAAAAAAGGTATTTAAGGTATTAGGTGTAGTACTAAATTAAAAATAAACACAAAAATCACATTTTTAACCTTAAAAGTACGACCGAGTCGTAGTTTAAACCTTCAAAAAATAACACTAGCACTATAAACTTCCAAGATGATTAACTAACACTATAAACCTCCAAACTCACTTTTTTGTTTGCATTGATATAAAAGCTAACGGAACAGTAACGTTTGTCAACGGAATAATAACGTCCGTCAACCGAATTTTTTTTATTTATTTAAATTTTAGTTTGGATTAATGTTAAAAAAAAAGGATTGTGTTGATGTTTATCGGCGAGGATTCGGTGTCTGGATTGGGTTAAATCATCACCTTTCATCTACCTCAATGCAATAAGATTAAATTCATCATTTAAATTGCTTAAGAGCTAAACTTGGGCTTAAGACCATGACTAGATCTGAAACGACATCCATAAACTGAAACTGTTAATTCATATGTATGCATGTAGAACACTGAAACTGTTAAAACTATCATCTGACCAGATATGAAACAGCATCCACTTAATCACAAAACCACCATTGTAGTACACTGAAGCTAACTTCCATGGGAACAACCAATATACTTCCATCAACACCACAAAAAGACTGCATAAAGTTAAACAAATTCTCCCCAACTTTCATAGCCAATCTCTCAAATCTCCTCCGCCACAACATCCATCGAATCCTCCGCCACAACGGCGATAAAAAACTAAAATTTATAGTTTGGATTGTGTCTTCAAAAGTAAATCTGAATCCATAGTTCTCAATCTATAGATCTAGAACTTTTATATTTGGTTTTTGTGTCTTTTCTTTTGTAGATGGAGCTTTTATCGGTGAATTGTTACTATAGTGCAGATCTGAGTTTGTTTCAGACATGGTTTGTTCGATTATGGTGTTATTAAAGCATCTTAAACAGGCAAATCAGTTCGAGAAGAAACCGAGGAAGGAGATGGAAGGGATGGTCCGATTCAAAGCTCAATTTCACCATTAGAGTTTTAGTTTCAATGAATTCAATTCAATTCATGTATATCAATATCGAAACAATATTAGAAGTTTATTTTTTTTGTTTTGTATTTCTTTTTAATTTTTTTGTTTTGTATTTCTTTTTAATTTTTTTTTTCTAGATTTAATAATAAATAAAATTAATTAAAATTATAATTAAGCAAACAAAAGTTAATTTTTTTTTTGTATACGGACGTTACTATTTCGTTAACAGACAACTGTTCTTTACTTTTTATGCTAGAATAAACAAGAAAGTTAGTTTGATGGTTTATAGTGTTAATTAAATCATTTTGAACGATTATAGTGTTAGTATAATTTTTTGAACGTTTAAAGTGCTACTCAGTCATACTTCAAATGTTAAAAATGTGATTTTCATTAGTTATTTGGAGGTCAAAAGAGTAGGAAAAATAAGACAAGTCCGAATATCTAATCTATAGCATGATTACTAAATCCTTGAGTGAGAATTACTAAATATGACTAACTTCAAATCATTCAAGTTTCAAAGTGATAGGGACTTTCTTGGATATTGTGTCTGCTCATAGTTGTTCCATATTTTTGTTCTTCTTCTCACATGATCGTGAATAAGTTGTTGGAAGGTCATTGTAAAACCCATATCTGACGATTCCGTCGAGGAACGTCGAGAATCATCAAGGATCATCGAGGAAAAGTGAGTTTGGTCGAAGCTGGTCGACGAATGATCCGAATAATCGAGAAAAACTAAGTCCGGACATAGAATTCCGAGAAATCCGCGTGATTGGTCGAGAGAGTCACGTTCGGACAAGATTGGTTCGGACAGAAATGGAATGTTCGGACAGAAATGGAAATGTTCGGACATTGTCGGATAATCTTCAGACGAAAACAGATAAGGTGCGGTTAAAATGGATAATATCCGAAAAGGATAAGGAATCTTTGGATGAAATCAAAATTCGTCGAGGATTCTTGGGCCGGCATCGTGGACTCATGGGCCGGTGTCAAGAATTCACGAGCCCATCGTCGTGGATCGGTAAATCGATTTCGTAGAGTCGTGGACCAATTGTGAAGAGTGGGCTCGATGGTTAGGCCCATCCATGGTTCGGTGATTAGGGTGATTATTAGGGTAAATAATCGTAAACCCTTAGTGCTATAAAAGACGTGATCGCTGAAAACCCTAATCAAACACTTAAGAACTCCAAAAGAACCTAAGTGCGATTCTGTCAAGTTTCTGCTGCCGATCGTCAAAAAACAGTGAAGGTTCATCATTTGCGATCGAGGATTGACGTGTTTTAGCGAGGATCTATCGTGGAAAATTGGGTAAGTATCGATTACTAAGTGTTATCAATATTCCTCTTTAGTATCATCGAAGGAAACGATGATCTAATCATTGACGAATGTTTATGTCGAGGTACGACGACAAATTGTGTAGAATTGTTGAGAAACTTACATTCGGCATCAGGAATCTGTGGACGATTATCGAGTTTTCGGGTAAGTTTCGATAACGACTTTGTGTTTATCGATAAATCGTTAAGTATCATCGAGGGAAAGGTGATATGATCGGTGTTACTTGTTTATCGTGGGAGATAGAAGGTTTGTATCGAGGAAAAACAGTAGAACGTCGAGGGGACTGTAGATCTGTCTAGGATTAAGCATCAAGAGGTGTCAGAAAACCTGAGTTTGTGAATCCAGGTGAGTGCGTGACCGTGGTTAAGTCTAGGGTTATTTTCTTGCATTAGATTCCTTGCATTAGATAACTTAGTCAAAATTCTAAACCAAAATCTAATGGTGAAATTAGAGTCCCCGGCAACGGCGCCAAAACTTGATATGCTCAAATATAATACCCTAAAGTATATAAGCAGTAGCTGTAGTATTCTAGGGGTCGAACCACAAAGACTCAAGATTTGCACTCAATAAATTCCAGGATGTGAATTAAGCTAAGTAAAATAAATGTAATTTAAAATAGCAAGACAAATAAAATCTAGTAATAAGATCAGTGAGGAAAAAGCTAGGCCTAAGGAAATTCGCAGGTAAATCAGAATTATCAATTAAATAAAATGTCAGGAATAAAATAAGAATCGTTCTTGAACTTGAAACACATAGGTAAAGTAAACCAACTGTCGTTGCGAAGACTATCTATGTCTAAACCTAGAATTCCAAATTTCTTTACAAATTCTATAAACTCAAACAAGCATTAACGATCAAGTTCAATTGTTCACAAAATCCTAAACCAAATTTCTTTGCGAATAGGTCTTTTGCTCACCAAACACTAGTTCAGGCAATCAATCACACTTTCGTGTCAGTTAAACTACCTAATATCAGATTCTAGTTCGCGACGCTAGAATAAGCATTAATACCAAGTCTAGGCGAAGAACTCTATAGATTTTCCTAACGGTTTATCCAATTTAACAATCCATCAATTACCTTTGAATAAACCCTAAACCTAACAAGGAATCTACTCAGACATGCTGAATGAAACAAACATCATGAATAAGATATATATCATAAAGTAAAACAGAGTAAGAAATACAAAGAGGGTCCAAGGTTCTTCTCCCAAAACTCAATTACAAGAATACTTTATCTCCAAGAATCAATGAATCATCTCTGGAGGCTGAAAAACCTAGTTTTATATCTAAAAACACGATTTGGAGTTCATTGGAAAAATAAGGAAAACTTCTGTTTTTCTTCGGGTCTTCTGAAGAATGCACGTTCTGATTACTGGTATCGACCGACACCGTGAATGGTATCGATTGATACTGAGATCTTCAATCGTATTTCTTCTAAATGATGGTGTCGATCGATGCTGCATAGGTGTCGATCGACACTTAGCTTTAGTTCACCGAACTGCTTCAGCTCCAATATGCTTCAAAAGCTCCCATAAATCCAATTTAGCTCCAATTGTGCATACATCCTGAAAAAACTCTGAAAAAATCTAAAACTACTAAAAAGACTCAATGAAAGGACTTATATCATGGTTGAAAGTGGGTAAAAACCATGATATATCAGCTTGTCATGGTTAATATGTAAGACGCGCGTTATTGTTTTTGATTTATCTATGGTGTTCGGATTATCACTTAACGAATTGAAATATGAGAGAAACTGACATGCATTATTGATAATGTGAATCAAAATGTTGATTGTAATTCTATGACTATGGCCTGGTGAGACGGGACGACCGCTCCACTAAGCAATTAATTGCTTACGCCTCCTTTTGGATGCAGGTCAAGATTGATACTTGTTGTCGAACCAGCTCGTGAGGACTAAGGCACGGAAGGGAAGGATGGTGGATTTATGATGGATTTTTGGGTAGTTTATGTTCGTATTTTGTTAAGGTCTAGTAGTAAAAACTGATGTTGTACTAGAACCTCTATTTTTAATCTTAATAATTCAGTTTATGCATGCTTCTGTCGCATTAAAAGAACGAACGCTGAGAATGTTAAGAAAAATTGAAAATTATCGAAAATGCCTAAGTGAAAATTTGAGAAAAATGACTTAGGGTGTTTCAATTTGGTATCAGAGCGAGTTCGGTTCTAGGACAGTTTAAGCATAGCTGGGTTATTTGGGTTAAATCCATCCTTCCAATGCCAAGGTCTCACGGGAAGTCTGGTTTATGAAACTAAGTTAGTGTGGAAACTAACTTAGTAAAGGTTTCGGTAAATGCAGATGGCAAAAGGTAACCGAAGAATGGTTGTAAGAAGGAATGTGACGGATGAAAACTCTATTCAAGGTTCGGAAAGGAACACAAACCCTGAACAAGTTGAGAATGCGGCTGATGGTGCATTCGAGAATGTGGCTAATGCGGCTGGTGTGGAAGCTGCTGCTGGTGTTGCGGCTGGTGGTGATGCTGCTGGTTTTGGTAAAGCCTATGATGCTACTGCTCCAAAAGATTATGGGCAAGTGATGAGTATGCTGGCACAGATTTTGGCAAGGTTGGGAGCTGTTGCGCCTGCTCCGATGGTACCACCGCAAGCGATGGAACCGCCAGTGGCAAATGTGCCTCCTGTGGTGAATCCACAAGTGGTGAATGGACCACCAGTGGCGAATGTGGAGGATGAGGTGATGTTGCCGATGATTCAACGTTAACTTAAGGTGATGGATCAAATGCAGAAGCTTGATACTAAGTACTTCTCCGGTGGTGCAAAACCTATTGAGGCGGATGAGTGGAGGAGTCGAATGGAGAGGAACTTTGCTTCTGTCCGATATCCAAATGAGTACAAGAAATACATTGCTGTCCACTACTTGGAAGGTGACGCTCACATTTGGTGGGAAGGAGTGTGTGGAAGATTGAGAAATCCGGATTGTTCGTGAGAAATCCGGATTGTTCGTGGGAAACTTTCCGTGAAGAATTCCGCACTAACTACTTTCCACCGGAAGCTTTGGATAGGCTTGAGGGTGCCTTTCTGGATTTGCGTCAAGGTACCAAAACTGTGAGGGAATATGAGGCTGAGTTCAACAGTCTCAAGAGGTATGCTGGACGTGAACTTGAGGATGAGAGTGTCCAAGTTCGACGGTTTATGCTTGGGCTGCGGATTGAGCTCCAAAACCGCTGCCTTGTTCGCAACTATGGGATTGTTGCCGAACTAGTAGAAAAGGCAGCTATGCTGGAAAGTGGAATGGAAGAGGAAGCTAAGTTGCTGGGTGAACAATCACTTCCACAAGTGATACCACAAGGAAAATCCGGATGTGGTGCCGGACAGAAGAAGGGCTGGGTGAAAAAGTTCGGTGGACGCCAACCTTGTGGAATTGCGGAAAAATGCACTTGGGTGAGTGTAAGGCTGTTGGGGTATGTTTCAAATGTGGTAGCAAGGATCACAGGGCCAATGTGTGCCCAAAGAGGGAGAAGGTGTGTTTCAATTGTGTTGAAGAAGGACACATTAGACCGAATTGTCTGAAGTTGGTGCAGCAAACCGAGAAATGGGCAAATGAGGAGCTGCCACCACCACCAAAGAGGCAAGCAATCATGCCGCGGATTTACGCGATGGCTGAGGAGTCGGATAGGCCAAGCACTTCTCATCCGATCACTGGTAAGTCCTCACTTACCTAAGTAAATTTGTGAGTAAAATTTGAGTGTTGCATGTTCGAAATAGGGTTTTACGATTCTAGATGAAGGCGTAGGGACTATTCTCACGGATGGTGTGGCAACCCATGTTAAGTTTGATTCTGGAGCGAAGCGACTCATTGTTTTGTGAGTCCGGAAATGATTGGGAAAGGTGGTTTCCAAAAGGAACCCGAGAGTGTCTTCGGATTAGTCAAGGCAGCTGGTGGACAAGTGATGATGACCTATGGAAAGGTCCGGAACATTTCCGTGATGATTTGCGGAGTGGATATGGCAGCAGACTTGGTGATTTTCCAAGTAAAGTCATATGATGTGATCCTTGGAATGGATTTGCAGGGAAAGCACAAGGCACATCTGGATTGTCATCGAGGAAGAGTGAACTTTGAGGTGCCAAAAAGGATGTTGGTTTATCAAGGAATTAGGCCAACGTCCGGAAACTTGATTGTCTCGGCAATTCAAGCGGAGCAAATGATGGCAAAGGGATGTGAGGCGTACATAGCCACGATCACAACAAAGGAAGTTGGATCAGAAGTGGTACTTGAAAATATTCCGGTGGTGCGGGAATATGAGGACGATTTTGGTGCTTTAAGCGGATTACCACCATCACGTTCGGATCCGTTTACTATTGAGCTCGAGCCTGGTATGGCTCCAATCTTGAAAGCTCCATATCGATGGCACCGGCAGAAATGGCTGAGCTGAAAAAGCAGCTATGTGAGCTGATGGAGAAAGATTTTGTAAGGCCAAGTAGTTCACCATGGGGTGCACCGGTTCTCTTTGTGAAGAAGCAAGATGGAAGCTTTTGACTTTGCATCGATTACCGCGGATTAAACCAAGTGACGGTAAAGAACAAGTATCCTCTTCCAAGGATTGACGAGTTGTTGGACCAACTCAAGGGTGCTACTTGTTTCTTAAAAGTGGATTTGGCCTCAGGTTACCATCAAATTCCGATAGAGGAATCAGATATCTGAAAGACGGCCTTTCGGATAAGGTACGTCCACTACGAGTTTGTTGTCATGCCGGTCGGGCTGACGAATGCTAAGAATGCTCCTGCAGCATTCATGAAACTCATGAACAATGTATTCAGGGAATACTTGGACGAGTTCATGATCATCTTCATAGATGATATCTTGGCTTACTCAAAGAACGCGGAGGATCACACAGTTCACTTAGGGAAAGTGTTGAGTAAACTAAGAGAGCATAAGTTGTTCGCCAAGCTTAGCAAGTGTAGCTTTTAGCAAAGGCAGATCGAATTCTTAGGCCATGTAGTCTCGGACAAGGGAGTGTCCGTTGATCTGGAAAAGATTAAGTTAATCAAGGAATGGCCGAAGCCAAGGAATGTTTCAGAAATAAGGAGTTTTCTTGGATTGGCTGGATACTATCATCGGTTTGTCAAGGGATTTGCGAGTATGGCTTAGCCAATGACTCGATTAAAGGGGAAAGACACTCCGTTTGTGTGGACAGAAGATTGCAAAAATAGTTTCTCGAAGCTTAAGGAAATGCTTACGAGTACTCCGGTGTTGGCTTTACCGGAGCCGAATATACCTTTTGTGGTATACACGGACGCATCAAGGATGTGTTTGGGGTGTGTGTTGATGTAACAAGTGAAAGTTATTGCTTATGCATCGAGGCAGCTAAGGAAACACGAAGGAAATTACCCTACCCACGATCCTGAGATGGCGGCATGGGTGTTTGCTTTGAAGATTTGGCGTTCTTACCTCTATGGTGAGAAAGTTCAGATCTGCACGGATCATAAGAGTTTGAAGTATATCTTTACTCAGCGGGAGTTGAACTTACGGCAAAGGCGTTGGATGGAGTTAGTTGCGGACTACGATCTTGAGATTGCTTACCATCCAGGTAAAGCAAACTTAGTTGCGGATGCACTAAGTCAAAAGAGAACGACCGTGGATGCCGAAAAAGACATAGAAGTCTTGGTAAACATGGTCGGAGACTTGCGTTTAGTGGCTTTGTCAGACGATTTGGAACCGTTGGGCTTAGGTGCTGTGGACCAAGCTGATTTGCTAAGTCGTGATCGATTGGCACAAGAAAAGGACGAGGAAATTATCAAATGGTTGAAGAATGATAAGACCGAGTGTCAAATTTCGAATAACGGAACCATTTTGGTGAATGGTCGAGTGTGTGTTCCAAAGGATCAAAATCTTTGTGATGAGATTCTTAAGGAAGCACATCAGTCCATGTTTTCGATACATCTAGAATCCACAAAAATGTATCGAGACTTGAAGCGGTATTACCATTGGAAAGGTATGATTACCGATGTTGCTAAATAGGTGGCTGCGTGTCAGACGTGTAATCTGGTTAAGGCTGAACATCAGAATCCGACTAGATTGTTACGAAGTTTACCTATTCCCAAATGGAAGTGGGACATGATAACTATAGATTTTATCACGGCATTACCAATGTGTGATAAGAAAGATGCGATTTGGGTCGTCGTGGATAGACTGACCAAGGCGGCACACTTCCTTACGGTGAATAAGAAGGATAATGCGGAGAAACTTGCGGAGTTGTATGTGAAAGAGATCGTTCGGTTACATGGTGTACTGGTGAGCATAGTGTCGGATCGAGATTCCAAGTTTACTTCAGCGTTTTGGAGAGCGCTACAGAAAAGGTTCGGAACAAAAGTCCACATGAGTACAGCTTATCATCTGCAGACAGATGGACAATCCGAACGAACAATTCAGACGCTTGAGGATTTGTTGCGAGCAAGTGTGTTGGATTGGGATGGTAAGTGGGAAGAACACTTACCCTTAGCTGAATTCGCTTATAACAATAGTTATCAAGCAAGCATTGGAATGTCACCCTTTGAGGTATTGTATGGACGACCTTGCCGAACGCCCCTATGTTGGACCCAAGTGGGGGAGCGTAGTGTTTATGGTCGAGACTTTGTGGATGAAACAAAAGAAAAAATCAAAGTCTTAAAGATCAAAATGAAAGAAGCTCAGGATCGACAAAAGAGTTATGCGGACAAGCGCCGAAGGGAATTAGAATTCCAAGTTGGAGATATGGTCTATCTGAAGACGGTCACTTAAAGGGAAAGGATCGTGCAGTGTTCAACACAAAGTTAAGTCCGAGGTATATGGGACCACTTCGGATTTTAGAAAGGATCGGTCCAGTGGCTTATAGGTTGGAATTGGCACAAGAATTGAAAGCTTTTCACAAAGTTTTCCACGTGTCTATGCTAAGGAAATGCGTGACACACCGTGAAAATGTCATATTCGAACCTCCGCCGGATTTGCAAGAAAATATGACAATTGTTGGGAGACCGGTTTGGGTTATTGGAACAAAACTGAGGACGGACGGAAGGAAAAAGGTCAAGTTGATACAAGTTGTTTGGGACTGCGATGGACAAGAGGAAACAACGTGGGAACCATAAGAAGTGATGAAAGTGAACTTCCGAAAGTGGTTTGACAAGCAGATTGTGACTAAGAGAAAAGCTTAGATTCGAGGACGAATCTATTCTAAGTGGGGGAGAGTTGTAACACCCATATCAGGAACGTCGAGAATCAACAAGGATCACCGAGGAAAAGTGAGTTTGGTCAAAGCTGGTCGACGAATTATCTGAATAATTGAGAAAAACTAAGTCAGGACATAGAATTCCGAGAAATCTGCGTGATTGGTCGAGGGAGTCACGTTTGGAAAAGATTGGTTCGGACAGAAATGGAATGTTCGGATAGAAATGGAAATATTCGGACATTGTCGGATAATCTTCAAACGAAAACAGATAAAGTGCGGTTAAAATGGATAATATCTGAAAAGGATAAGGAATCTTTGGATGGAATCAAAATTCGTCGAGGATTCCAGGGCCGGCATCGTGGACTCATGGGCCGATGTCGAGAATTCACGGGCCAGCATCGTGGATCGGTAAATCGATTTCGTAGAATCGTGGACCAATTGTGAAGACTGGGCTCGATGGTTAGGCCCACCATGGTTCGGTGATTAGGGTGATTATTAGGGTAAATAATCGCAAACCCTTAGTGTTATAAAGAGACGTGATCACTGAAAACCCTAATCAAATACTTAAGAACTCCGAAACAAGCTAAGTGCGTTTCTGTTAAGTTTCTGCTGCCGATCGTCGAAAAACAGTGAAGGTTCATCATTCGCGATCGAGGATTGACGTGTTTTAGCGAGGATCTATTGTGGAAAATTGGGTAAGTATCAATTACTAAGTGTTATCGATATTTCTCTTTATTATCATCGAAGGAAACGATGCTCTAATCATTGACAAATGTTTATGTCGAGGTACGGCGACATATTGTGGAGAATTGTCGAGAAGCTTACATTCAGCATCAGGAATATGTGGACGATTATCAAATTTTCGGGTAAGTTTCGATAACGACTTTGTGTTTATCGATAAATTGTTAAGTATCATCGAGGGAAAGATGACCTGATCGGTGTTACTTGTTTATCATGGGAGATCGAAGGTTTCTGTCGAGGAAAAATAGTAGAACGTCGGGGGGACTGTAGATATGTCGAGGATTAAGCATCAAGAGGTGTCAGAAAACCTGAGTTTGTGAATCTAGGTGAGTGCGTGACCGTGGTAAGTCTAGGGTTATTTTCTTGCATTAGATTCCTTGTCTTTGATGTTTGTGCATGTTTGCTAATCATGATTTATATGTAAGACGCGCGTTATTGTTTTGTGATTTATCTATGGTGTTCGGATTATCACTTAACGAATTGAAATATGAGAGAAACTGACATGCATTATTGATAATGTGAATCAAAATGTTGATTGTAATTCTATGACTATGGCCTGGTGAGACGGGACGACCTCTCCACTAAGCAATTTGTTGCTTACGCCTCCTTTTGGATGCAGGTCAAGATTGATACTTGTTGTCGAACCAGCTCGTGAGGACTAAGGCACGGAAGGGAAGGATGGTGGATTTATGATGGATTTTTGGGTAGTTTATGTTAGTATTTTGTTAAGGTCTAGTAGTAAAAACTGATGTTGTACTAGAACCTCTATTTTAATCTTAATAATTCAGTTTATGCATGCTTTTGTCGCATTTAAAGAACGAATGCTGAGAATGTTAAGAAAAATTGAAAATTATCGAAAACGCCTAAGTGAAAATTTGGGAAAAATGACTCGATTAAACATTTGAAATTTTTCACCAAATATATCAAATGGTACATTTTTACCCTTCCCATACTTAAATTACATAGTCCTGGTGTAAAAAGAATGAAAGAAGGCATGTTAAAAAATTTAACAATAAGAAAATAGCGAAAGAAAAATGAAAATAAAACAAAGTACAAAGGGATAAGGGGTTCGAAATGAAGTCTCAACTGATCGGTGCACAAGTGCAGCTGATCAGTTTTCTGACATACCTAAAACCAATCCGTTTAACTCAAGAACCGATCGGTTGGCAACCAAAATGCTTAGTTGTCCGAGCTGTATGGTTGGCCTTTTTTACATCTGGTGTGCTTCAATCTGGGGTTTGACTGCGGCTGATGTCTATTGGAGCAGGAGGGGTTATGAGTGTAAGGGCTTGTGGCGGAGTTGGAATGTGAGCTTGCTTCTGAACAAACTCTCCAACCAATCATTTCAAGCTCGATAACCTTTGCTCATTATGCCTTCTATTGCTTCTTGTCCTTTCTCTTTGAACTCCAGAGTAAGGATGACTTGGAATTTAGAAAAAGGCCTTGATGTCCTTTTACAGGACACCGTATACTCAATGGTGTCACCAACACAACTCCATGGTACCAATGTGACAAGAGAGTGTCCAATCACCCTCTCAATCGATGGCTTATCGCTTCTCTTGATATTCTTGGATGTCTTTATAGAAGAATGAGTAAATCCATCCATGACTTCTTTGATTTCATCATTATCACCATTGTCTTCCTTTGTTTGGAAGGTAATGGATTTAAACAAAAACAAAGAGAACAAACGAGAATATATATATATACGGAGCTAACGAAAGCAACTATTATGGATCAACAATTTCGGATCAAATATTACGGATCAACTATTAACCTTAAAGAAACACAAACAAAGCAACTATTATGGATCTAACGAAAGCAAAGAGAAGAAATGAGAATATATTTTTTTAACTTAACAAAAATGAAACAACGAAAAGGATCTACGTAAACAGAGGAAGAGATATAACCCGGCGAGAGCGTGGAACACGGCTCTGATACCAGATGATGCAAGCCTCGGTGGTGAGGTTTACAAGAACATGAACAAACTCTAGTACTTCACGGACGATCGTCGGCGCTAAGAAGGAAACTCGGACGTGGGTGGGGATCGAACACGATGGCGGTCACTTCTCTTGTGTGGGATCGAACTAAGGGGCGTGTTGGCGGATGTGAAGTACACCACAGAAGTGTGATTTACTCTGTTACATCACTGATCTTGATCTTGAAGAATCGCTCGACAAGAACGAAAACTAGGATTTTTCTTTGCTTAAGAAAATGTTGCGTTTTATTAATAATCAAGGGTAAAAATATTACACGGTTGCAAGAAAACTTTATATAGTAGTCCTATCAGCTATCTCTAAGGCCAAAATAAGGAAATAAACAAAAAGGCAACAATAAAAGAACAAAACGCAAAAACAAACAAAAGCACAATACTCATCGTTTCAATAAAGCCAAAATAGGAAACTAGCTAAGGGCAAACTAAACTCGGAATCTTGGGTCGTTTTTATCGAGGACTTAGGCATTAGGAGGACTTGATGAACCTGCAAGAATGATATAAACAGAATAAAACTTACCCAGGTTTGTGCGGAGACGAATAGAGTCGTCGGATGAGGTCGTGGATTCCTTGGGAATGATGTGTGGTTCCTCAATGCGGTACGTAGAATCCTTGAGGATGATGCGTGATTCCTTGGCAGGGTACGTGGAATCCTCAGGGATGGTACGTAGATCCTTGGTGCGGTATGATGATTCCTCGTGGTTGGTTTGTGGATCCTTGGTGTTGGTATGGAGATCCTCGGTGATGGTACGTAGTTCCTCGGTGTGGCCCGGTGAATTCTCGTGGACTGTAGTGGCATCTCGAAGACGGGCGTGGGCGATCGGTTTCAACTCTTGCCCAATAGTGTCCATGATGTCTTGTACAACAAGATTGAACCTCCTTCGCAGTTGTTTGCGCTTGGATCGAGTCATGGTACATTCTCCGACTTCGGGTATCGGATTAGATTCGTCTTGCGGTTCGAGGTCCGCATCAGGTTAGATATATTATTTTATGAATGATGTATGTATTTAGGCTTTCAATATAGATTTGTTGTTGTTATGAATTTGGTGAACGAAATAATGCTAGCAATACTGTCCAGGTCCTCGTTGCACATAATGGACAACACATCAATCTATCGCGAAAGTAAAAATGCTACTGTTCATTTTAATTTGTAACGTAAATAAGTTTTATGGTAACAAAAAAACACTATTTTAAAAAATATAATTGCTTAAAATATACCGCTATTAAAAATAGCTTCTGTAGCAATATGAAAATCCGCTACAAAAAGTCTTCGATTTATGCTTGCGTTCTGGGACATAGTGCTTTGGAATCTATTACCGTATCGATACGTAGCGTTTTTCCGCCCCTAACATGTTAACCATGACAAGCAAACATGCACAAATATCAAAAACACATAGTCAATGATGCGTGGCAGTTTCTTTCATATTTTCAAATTTATCAAGTGATTGTCCGATTAGCCGTATATCAATCAACAAGACAATAAAGCGCGTCTTACATATTCTCCATCAAGAATGATTGTCCAATGAGCTGTAGATCAATCACCAAGATATTTCTGCATTACCATGAGAAACAACCAAAGACCTAATGAACCAATTGCAAAAAACCAACTTAGACCTAACCACAATATTACATTCTTTATTTTCGACTGTTCCTTTACCCTAATAAACTTTACTCATTTCCACTTATTCATCATGTTAACATATATTCGAAGTTTTCCCATTGCCCTTTATGGGACTCACGAATCTTGTCCATTTTCCCTTATGGCACTTACGAATTTGTTTTTTTCCTTAACAATTCCTCAACATCCGAACGTGAGTGGCCAACTCCCACGTGGAGGAATTCTCGTTATTGTGAAGTCTCCCTCACTTCACTTTCTAAAACTTTTTTGACATCAACAATTTCATTTAAGGAATTGGAAACTCAAGTCCCACATTTTGGACTTCCCTATCCTTACTCTTTATTGGGAATACTAGATTTCCATCTAGACTTTTCACTAGGTCACTTCCAAGTAACCAGTCCGATTCTTTCTTTGAACCATACCTCGATAACTTCCTTAAGTAAAGCCAACTTGCTACTAAAACTTTACAATTCGCCTCAATTCATCCATTAGAAGTTTTCAAATTTTACTCCTTCGGATTTGATGCGTGAACATCTTCTTAGGTGGTTCATCGCCAACAGTCTTTCCAAGACTTAGCGTGATTCCACACTAGACAGATCATTCCTTTTGATCCTTTCGAAAAATGACTTGGTTCTTGATTATTCCAATTCTTGGCAACATCTTTAACCTCCAACATTTATGCAAAAACCTCTTTCTCGGCAATACATTACCCTATGCAACTTCTGCAAATCTTTTGGAGTATCTTCCATTTTCCTTACGGAATTTACAACACATTCACAGACTACTCGTCCATTCCTTATTAAAATGTTAGATATCCATCTAAACATTCTCAGCAAATCTAACTTTGCTTTGGTGTCCCGTTGCCATATAATTTCATTTACAAATATTATCCTTTCAGCTTGTCTTTAACCGAATTGGTTCGATACTTCACCACTGCTCATAACAATCAGTTTCTCGTCAGTTCACTTGTCATCGTTTTTCCATTCCGAACAATGATTAGGTCCACAATCTTTAGCCATTATCTAATGACTTCGATCATTAGTTTATGCTAACTTGACCAAGGTAACAAAACCAACGATTTACACTTAGTCATTTTCCAATGACACTTCGATCCATCATTCCCAATGAATTTGATTGAGTTGGCATCACTAACTTACAACTGTTTCTAGCTTGAATTCTGAAATCTGAGCATCCATTCAACATAAGATTAATTTTTGCCCTCGGGTTCCTTGCCCGATAAACCTTCAACTCCATCACTATCAGATCAAGCACCATAATCAATTCATCAATGCTTGTCCTTAGCATTTTGTTTTACATCACCATAATTTTCCATAGAATTTCCACGTTATCCATGCTCTTCTTAAGCACTTTACGCATCGTCAATGATTTTCTAAGCAAAGTTCGCTTAGCGAATGCTTTCCTTAGTATCTTCCATGTTCCCAGTGCTTTGCCTTAACAATGTTCACTTATCAAATGCTTTTCCTTAGCATTCTTCACGTTGGCAATGCTTTTCCTTAGCATTGTTTCCCATGTCTAGTCCTTTTCCTTGGAATCTTTACGGTCTAATCGATTAGACTTGTCTTTTTCCTTTTGAGACTTTATTCTAGAACCAACAATGCACTTTCCTTGAGCGACTCGCGTTCTGTCCTAGAACTGACTATGCTCTAATACAAAATTGAAACATCCTAACCCGGTACAATATACTAGATCCACTCTTGGACATATAATCTGAGAGTAACACGTACACGAAAATACCAACATTTTTGTTTCTTTTATCATTCCTCATACTTTAACATGCATGCATCATTATAAACTTAACAATTGACTAATATAACACCTTACCTTAGCCGTACTTTAGCCACTTAAGGATTATGTATGCTCACCGAACATGAATCCCCATGAAACCTTGTAAGCCATCCATAATCCGCTCCCATTCTTGAGCTTCTCTTGACAATAACCACAAAAGATACAACATAGATCCTCTTCGCACTTAGTTATTCAGCCAACCACCCAACATAACCAAGCACGAAGAGAGATGTTCGGAATTCATAACGTGCCGAACATCAACCACATTCTTCATATTGAAGGCTCACCATGGACACCATCACTTTTGATCCGATTGCCAAACACCATCATGCACACCACTTGATCATCACTCTAACATCACTTGTCCTTGATCACCGCAATCCTCTTTGGTCACCACTCGATCACTGTTCGATAACCATCAGTCAGACACTTGAACACACACTCAATCACGATCCGTTAACACCACTCAACATATCCACGAACCATCATCGACAGATCCCCTGTTTACCTCGATAGATCCTTACTTTTTCCTCCATAGATCTCGACGATCCTTGCTTTTTCTCGACAGATCTCGACGATCCTTGCTTTTTCATGCGGAAATCGAACCTCAAGGAGAATCCAACCTGGTACCCGAAGTGTGGGAGGGCGCCATGACTCGATCTAAACACAAACAACTTCGAAGGAGGTTCAACCTTGCTGTGCAAGATATCATGGATGTCATCGGGAAGGAGCTGGCACCAAATGTCCACGACCGTCCTCGAGCCAACCTTAGAATTCCAAGTACCGATCGCGAGAATCCACCGTACCGCTCCGAGGATCCACGTTCCTCCGTCAAAGATTCCACTCACCAATACGAGGATCCACGCTCCATTGTCAAAGAGTCTCATATCGCTCCGAGGATCCACGCTCCATCGTCGAAGACTCTGCACCATCCGCCAAGAAGTCTACACAAGTCACAGAGAACTCCGTACAAATCACCAAAGAATCTACGAAGGGCACCGAGGAACCACGACGCAGTACCAAGGATACCGCGCATTTCCACGAGGAATCCACGACAGCGTCCGACAGCGCCATTTGTCTCCGCACGAACCAAGGTAAGTTTTATTCCATTTATACCATCCTTGCAGGTTCACCAAGTCCTTCCAACGACTAATTCCTCGACTAAAACGACACCAAGACTAGAGTTTAACGTGCGTTTAGCTAGTTTCCTATTTTAGCTTTATTAAAACGATGAGTTTATGTCTTTTCTTTGTTTTGCGTTTTGTTCTTTTGTTGTTGGGTTATTATTTTCTTTTGGGCCTTTAGGCTAGCTGATAGGCCTATTATAAAGTCCCCTTGAAGCCGTGTAACCGATTTTTTACCCTACTATCAATAAAATATCGCACTTTCTTAAACAAAGAAAACCCTAGGTTGTTCTTGTTCTTGACGAGCGAATCTTCAAGGCAAGATCCGTGCTGTATCAGAGATTATCATCACTCTGTGGTGCACTTCACTCCGCCAACACGTTTCCCTTGTTCGATCCCACACGAGAGAAGCGAACGCCATCGTGTCCGATTTTCACCCACGTCCGAGATTTCCTAAGAAACGCCGACGACCGTCCGTGGACTAGGGATCCTTGTTCATGTTTTGCAAATCTCACCATCGAGGCTTGCATCATCTGGTATCAAAGCCGTGTTCCACGCTCTCGCCGGTTGTACTCTTCCTTTCGTTAATCTATTCCCGATTTTGTGTTTTGCTTGTTTTCCTTTAAAAAAAAAAACATATATATCTTGTATCGTTGCTTTCGTAGATCTACTAGTTTTGCTTGTTTCTTTTCAAAAAAATATATATATATATATATATATAATAACAATCGTAATCTGTTTGTTCGTGGTTAGGTTGCTAGATCTGTCGTGTGTTCGTTTGAAGTGTGGAAATTGTTTGCCTGTTCGTTTAGGTCGATAGTTTCTTCGCCTTTCGCTCAATCGAATATTGCATCTTGTTGTCTACTATCGCCTCACATCTTGTCAAAAAAATAAAAAAACATTTGTTAAGTTTCCTTTTCTCGCTTTCTCCAATATTTCCATTTACATTTTCAAATTTCCGCATCTGTTAGTCTGTGTTTTGTCTTTATTTTTGGACAAATCTTTAAGTTCTTTACCTAGGGTACGTTTACGTTTTGTTGTTTTTGTTTAAGTACAGGAACATAAGTTTTCGACGATATGGGAGAGGAAGCTGCTGTTCCACAAGATGCCCTCGTGCAAATGATCACTGCCATCCGAGAAGAGATCTGTGGATTCGGTGAATGCCTCGGACGACTCGAAGGTCCACACCCTCTTCCTCCACCACTACCTCCGGTTGAAGGGAGACGTGTCCATGCTCAACGAGTCCTTCAGAACGAAGCCGACCACATCCCTGAGGATGGAGATGAAGAACTACCACCTGACCCACTTCAACGACAACACCACTGGCGGAATGATCCGCTACTCATGCGGAACCGTGAACGGATTGAGGTACCACATGAACAAAACTTGGGCGTGAAACTAACTCCACCCACTTTTGCAGGGAAATCCAACCCCGAGGCCTACATGGATTGGGAGCGAAGGATGGAGTACCTTTTCGAATGCTACGGGTACAACGAGACGCGTAAGGTCTCATTTGCTGCGGCTCAACTCATGGAAAATGCCTTGGCATGGTGGGACAGAACCGTAGCAGACCGGAGAAGGCAACGTGTTGGACCCATAACCAAATGGGGAGATATAAAGTACCTCATACGGATACGGTACGTTCCCGATTATTATCACCATGATTTGCAAAAACGTTTCCGGAAATTGTCGCAGGGAACTAGGACCATCAAGGAATACTTCAAAGAATTCGAGAAACTTATGAATTTCTTGGAGTTGGAAGAATCTGAAGAAGCCCTCATGGCACAATTCGTGGATGGTCTTAACGAACGTATCCAACGCAAAGTTGAACGGACTAATTATAGTGGGATACACTAAATCCTCTACCTAGCGGTTCAAGTGGAACAACAAATTCATAGGAAAACGTCCCTAAGCACAAGGAACCGAAACAGCAACTCGCCGTGGAGTTCCAACAACAACCGGTTCCCGAACAAAGGAGCATTCGAAGGAGATGGGTCCAAACTCAAGGGCAAAATGTTCAAAATGCCCAAGGTCACCAAACCGGAAGCAGGTAAGTTCCCTAATCAGAATTAATCCCGTACTCGTGACATCACTTGTTTCAAGTGTCAAGGCAGGGGACACTATGCACGAGAATGCCCGAACCAACGGGTAATGATCCTCACCCATAATGGCGAGTACGAGTCCCAAGATGAACAAGAGGGAGACTCGGATGGAGACGAAGAAGACGTTGAATATCTGGACCAAGGAGAACTCCTAGTCATTCGCCGAACACTTAGTGTGTTTGTCAATCCAGAGGAGAAGGTTCAACGTGAAAACATCTTCCACAAGCGATGCATCGTGAAGGGCAAGGTATGTAACCTCATTATTGATGGTGGATCATGTACTAACGTGGCTAGCAAGTACATGGTGGACAGGTTAGGTATCCCTAAGACTAAGCACCCTAGACCCTACAAGCTACGGTGGTTAAATGACGATACCGAGTTAAAAATCACCGAACAAGTCACCATACCTTTTAGTGTGGGGAAGTATCAAGACGAAGTGGTTTGTGACGTGGTGCCAATGCGAGCACGCCACCTCCTTCTAGGGAGACCATGGCAATTTGATCGAGCCACTAACCACAACGGACGAACCAATCGCTATTCCTTTAGCGTCAAGGAGCGTAAGTTCAATCTAGCCCCATTGAGTCCTTCCGAAATTCATGAAATGCAAAAACACATGAATAAGGAAGAAGAGGTAAGAAACTCCAGCCTATTCATTACCTCTAATGAAGTTTATAAAACCATGCGTGCCGAAGGCACCGTGCTACTAATGGTTTTCAAAGAATGTTTAAGTGTAGGGACAGGTGAATTGGAGTTACCTCGAGAAATCCAGTCGATACTCGACAGCTACAAGGACGTCTTCCCTGAGGAGATACCCCCGGGGTTACCACCCAATCCGTGGCATCAAACACCAAATTTAACTTCTACCCGGGGCACCCATTCCGAACAAACCTGCCTACCGCATGAACCCCGAGGAAACTAAGGAATTGGAGAAGCAAGTACGTGACCTCATGGAAAAAGGTTACATCTGTGAGAGCCTCAGTCCTTGTGCCGTTCCAGTCCTCCTTGTTCCCAAAAAGGATAGGACATGGCGTATGTGTGAGGACTGCCGAGCCATCAACAATGTAACCATCAAGTACCGGCATCCAATCCCAAGGTTAGACGACATGTTGGATGAACTAAGCAGAGCCACTATCTTTTCCAAGGTTGATCTCAGAAGTGGGTATCATCAAGTTCGAATGAGAGACAGTGATGAGTGGAAGACCGCGTTCAAAACCAAACAAGTCCTTTACGAGTGGCTTGTCTTGCCTTTCGGCTTAACAAACGCACCGAGCACCTTCATGCGCCTCATGAACCAGGTTCTACGGGGCTTTATTAGAAAGTTTGTGGTTGTCTATTTTGATGACATACTAGTCTATAGTAAATGCTATGCGGATCACCTCAAACACTTGGACTTAGTCTTGCAAACGCTTTGGAAGGAAGGCCTATACGCCAACCCAAAGAAGTGCACCTTTTGTACTAACAAATGTGTGTTCCTAGGTTTTGTAGTTAGTGCACAGGGTCTTCAAGTGGACGAGGAGAAGATACGAGCTATCCGAGAATGGCCCACACCCACCACCATCGGTCATGTTCGAAGTTTCCACGGCCTCGCGAGTTTTTATCGAAGATTCGTTCGGAATTTCAGTACTGTGGCGGCACCAATGACCGCTGTCATCAAGAAGAACGTGCCATTCAAGTGGGGACCAGCCCAAGATCAAGCTTTCAACATCATCAAAGAAAGGCTCACACAAGCACCGGTTTTGGCTTTACCGGATTTTGATGTCACATTTGAAGTTGAGTGCGATGCATCCGGTCTCGGCATCGGGGCTGTGCTACATCAAAGGAAACATCCCGTGGCCTACTTCAGTGAAAAGCTTAGTGGTCCCATGCTCAACTACCCGACGTACAACAAGGAACTCTATGCCTTAGTCCGGGCCCTAGAAACGTGGCAGCACTATCTACTATCGAAGGAGTTCATCATCCACACGGACCATGAGACTCTAAAGCATTTGAAGGGACAAATATCGCTCAAGAGGAGGCATGCTAAGTGGCTCGAGTTCATAGAAACTTTCTCATACGTGATAAAGTATAAGAAGGGGAAGGAGAACATCATTGCCGATGCCCTATCACGGAGATACACTCTCATTTCGACCATGGAGGCGAAGATAATGGGGTTTGAGCACATCAAGGAACTGTATAAAGATGACCCGGAGTTGAGTGAATGCTACCGTGAACAAGGCCAAGGCCTATACAAGGCATTCTACTTGCAAGATGGGTTCCTATTTTGGGACAAGAGGCTTTGTATTCTATAATGTTCGATTCGCGAGCTCGTCTTAAGTGAAGCTTATGGAGGAGGATTTATGGGACACTTCGGGATAGACAAGACTCTTGCCATGGTCTGAGAGCACTTCTTTTGGCCGCACCTAAAGTGAGATGTGGAGAGGTTTTGCGGAAGATGCATCGTGTGCCACAATGCCAAGTCGAGGTCACATCCCCACGGAATCTATTTACCTTTACCTATTTCTAACGCTCCTTGGGAGGATGTTTCCATGGATTTTGTGCTAGGTTTGCCCAAAACGCAAGGAAAGGATTCTATATTCGTGGTGTAGACCGATTCTCCAAAATGGCGCATTTTATTCCATGTGCCAACACCAACGATGCCTCCAAGATTGCGGAGCTATACTTCCGAGACGTGGTGAGGCTTCATGGCATTGCGAGAACAATCGTGTCGGATCGTGACACTAAATTCCTTGGACATTTTTGGAGAACCTTGTGGAGGAAGCTAGGTACCAAGCTTCTATTTTCTGCAAGTTACTATCCGCAAACGGACGGCCAAACCGAGGTTGTGAACCGAACAATCACGACCCTACTTCGAGCCACCTTGGGTAACAACATGAGAACATGGTTTGATTGTCTTCCCTATGTTGAATTTGCTTACAATCAGGCCGTGCATTCTTCGACTAAACTATCTCCCTTCGAGATAGTTTACGGATTTAACCCGTTGGCTGCTTTATATCTTGTAGCTTTACCACCACTCAAACAGGCTAATCAAGATGGATTCCACCGAGCCGAAGCAATTCAAAGGCTACACCAAGAAGTCAAGGAAAACTTGGAAAAGAAAGCCGAAGATAACAAACGAAGGGCGGACCGGGGGGAAAGGAGATGTTGCTAAAACCAAGGGATTGGGTCTGGCTTCACATGAGGGCAGATAGATTCCCACAACAAAGAGCCTCTAAGTTATCACCACGAGGTGACGGACCTTCAAAATCCTCGAGAAAATCTTGAACTACCCGACAAGGTAAGAATATCCCATACCTTTAACGTTGCTGACCTTTCACCATATGATGTAGGAGAACAGGTTTTGAAGTCAAAACTTCTTGAAGAGGGAGGGAATGATGCGGACATCGAACCTCAAGGAGAATCCAACCCGGTACCCGAAGTGAGGGTGATACGATCCTCCCAAAGAACTCACTCTACGGTTTGGGTATGGTTTTGGATAGGCTTTGCAAGCAACGGATTGCTTCAAAGGTTGTGGATCGAACGGTCTCACAAGGGTTGCGGAAGGCCCTTGATATCCCTCAATCGATTCTCAAGGATATTACTCACCAAAAGAATCGAAAGTTTTGTTGAATATTACTCATCAACAAGATCTAGAGATTCAGAAAAGGTTTTTGATTAAAAGTCTAGATACTTGATCATAAGATCATACATGAGTTTATAAAGAGAGAAATGTGTAAAACAAGGCAGTTTCAAAAATAACAACTTAGACTAGGAATTAAAACAAGTTTGAATGTCTCTTAGGCTTCTTTTACTTTGAAAATGACCCCTTGAAGTGCCTTGGTCGAAATTTCTTGTGTTGGGCTTCATGGGCTGGATGGTTGATCAACAAATGGACAATGGGGAAGTGTTGCATAAGCCTCATTAAAAACCTATCCATGAAAAACCCATTGGGATAAAAACATGGACAGGGAAAAAGAGTACCCATACAACACTTAATCCATTTGTTGATACTCTTGGATTGTGTCACGCCAATGCCTTCTTTGATCCTTTGAAACTTAGCTCTCTTGGTTGCCAAAAATCCTCCATTGGCTTCATGTTTCTTGTCAAGTTCAAGCTCTCCTTCCTTGTTGTTGCTCAGGATCATATCAGAGGGAAGGCGCCATGACTCGAGCAAAACACAAACAACTTCGGAGGAGGTTCAACCTTGCTGTGCAAGATATCATGGATGTAATCGGGAAAGAGCTGGCACAAAATGTCCACGACCGTCCTCGAGCCAACCTTGAAATTCCATGTACCGATCGCGAGAATCCACCGTACCGCTCCGAGGATCCACGTTCCTCCGTGGAAGATTCCAGGCACCGATACGAGGATCCACGCTCCATTGTCAAAGAGTCTACGTATGGCTCCGAGGATCCACGCTCCATCGTCGAAGACTTTGCACCAGACGCCGAGAAGTCTACACAAGTCACCGAGGACTCCATACAAATCACCAAAGAATCTACGAAGGGCACCGAGGAACAACGACGCAGTATCGAGGTTACCACGCATTTCCACGAGGAATCTACGACAACGTCCGAATGCGCCATTCGTCTCCGCACAAACCAAGGTAAGTTTTATTCCATTTATACCATCCTTGCAGGTTCACCAAGTCCTTCCAACGACTATGTCCTAGACTAAAACGACACCAAGACTCGAGTTTAACGTGCGCTTAGCTAGTTTCCTATTTTTGCTTTAATAAAACGATGAGTTTATGTCTTTTCTTTGTTTTGCGTTTTGTTTGGGTTTTTTTTTCTTTTGGGCCTTTGGGCTAGCTGATAGGACTATTATAAAGTCCTCTTGCAGCCGTGTAACCGATTTTTTACCCTACTATCAATAAAATATCGCACTTTCTTAAACAAAGAAAACCCTAGTTTGTTTTTGTTCATGACGAGTGAATCTTCAAGGCAAGATCCATGCTGTATCAGAGATTTTCATCACTCTATGGTGCACTTCACTCCGCCAACACGTTTCCCTTGTTCGATCCCACACGAGAGAAGCGAACGCCATCGTGTCCGATCTTCACCCACGTCCGAGATTTCCTAAGAAACGCCGACGACCGTCCGTGGACTAGGGATCCTTGTTCGTATTTTGCAAATCTCACCACCGAGGCTTGCATCACTTTTCCTTGACAGATCTCGACGATCCTTACTTTTTCCTTGACAAATGTCAACGATCCTTGTATTTCCTCAACAAATCTCGACGTACCTTCGTTTTAATCGATAGATCTCGACGAATTTTTCCAATCCTCGATAGATCTACGATTCCACTCGACAGAAACTCATAATCCTCGACTATATATCAATGATTCTCGATCCCAAACGTTAGTCTCTCACAATTCTAGATCACGAACGACAATCACTCGTAGATCCTCACAATCTCTTTAGGGTTTCTTTGGGAGTTCTTCCGTGTTTTTTGCGTGTTTTTGCGTCTCAATTGATCTTAGGTGCATCTATTAGGGTTCCTAGCCTTGATTATCCCTTAAAAGTCGACGATCCCCTCTATTTATGGGATTAAGGTTCGCACTTAAACCCCTTTATCCATCCTTTACCATACTAGACTTGGGCCAGTCCACCGGGCCTCAATCCTGACACTTTGTCCATCAATCCTCAACATTGGTTAAACAATCCTTGACATTGGCCCATCATTCCTAGATGTTGGCCCATCATTACTCGATGTTAGCCCATTAGTCCTCGACGATTAATCGATTACATCCGATCCTTATCCGATTCTACCAAAGATTCCTTATCTTCTTCAAACATTATCCACTTTGTCCAAACGTTATCCGATTCTGTTCGAACATGTCCATTTCTGTCCGAACATATCCATTTTTGTCCAAACATATCATATATGAACGTGAATAACTAGACCATCCCACGCAGATTTATCGGAAATCTGTTTCCAGACTGATTTTTCCTAGATCATTCGGATTATTGTCGACCAAACTTTGCAACCCAACGCTGATCCTCAGACAATCTTTGTTGGTCCTCGATTATCCTCGAGAGAATTATCGGACGCAGATGTTACATTTTCCCTGGAATCAAAAATTAATTCATGACACTATTTACATTAATTAAGATCAAGTATAATGATGAACGTTTTAAAATTAATAACCACATAAATCGCCACTCAAACGCATCAATCATGAAATCCCCTTTTGAATTATTCAATCATGATCAAACAAGGCACCACAATAAGTTTAAAGATGTGAATAATTATAAATCAAAGTAGAGACAAAAGGGTTTAGAGGTTACTTTTTGAATACAAAGAGGTAGGAGATTCTCCCTTCATGCAAAAATGAAAAAATAACTAATTTAAAGGGGCTTTAGGCAAACTTTTGGCCTTCTGTCTTCTTTAGAGGCCCTCTAGAAAATTTATTGCAAAAAACTTGTTGAAAACAATTATATATATGCTTTAGGGTCTTGAACTAGATTTAAGGCTTTTAAAGGTCGAAACTCGTCATTTTGGGTAAAACAGACATTAACCTACCTTGTCGCTCTCAAGGGTTATGTCGGCTTGGCCAATGGATAATTTTCCGTAGATGGATTTTGGCTGCATGTGGTCAAGAGAGTTTCTGCCGCGGCTTCCTTGCTTGCGGGTGCTGTAGTGGCTATCGTTAAAAAATTTCGCATAATTTGTCTTTGCTCGATGGTTTTCTTGGAGGTGAAAGAAAATTCGCATAGCCTTCCTAAAACTTTAACAATTCGGTTCTATGTTAGATCTCCAATGGATGCCAAAAGATGGTCTAAAACTATCTTGAAACTTATTTTGCTCGTTTTATTATATTTTGTCCCTAAAACTTTTATAGAGTTTTGATATCGCAAAACATATAAAACTGCCTTAAAAGTAATAAAAAGCCAAACACTTATTGAATATAATAGAAAAACATAGCACATAGGTAAAAATATGATGTTATCAACATCTCGGTGATAAGATGTCATGATAAAGAGTTCGAGGTTAGTGTTGCGGATGTTCTCGCATGTATGCTTATCTCGAAAATTACATGTGCACGGAGATTAAACAAGGTAACTTCACTAGATACGCGAATAAGAAATTACCTGCAAGATGTTAGACATAAATTTTGGGATGATCCTTACCTCTACAAGAGATGCCCTGATAGTCTCTATTGATGGTGCGTTCTTGAAAGCAAAGTATTTAGTATACTTTTCTAGTATCACGATTCAGATTACGTTGGACACTTTTCTTCATTTAAGACTGCAACAAATGTTCTTCACGACGGTTTCTTGTTTTCTACGTTGTCCCTCGACTCACATAAATAGGCCTCCCATTGTGGCTCATGCAACCAGAGGGAAAATATTGGTCAGAGGAATGAAATGCCACTAAAATATATTTTGGAAATCAAAGTTTTCGATTGTTGAGGAATCCACTTTTCCCTAATTCTCGGGCTAATTTATACATCATGCTAGCTGTTGAATATGTGTCCAAGTGGGTTGAGTCCATCGCTAGCTCACGAAATGTTTAGGAGTTGTGGTTAAAATGTGCAAGAGTATTATTTTCCGCAATTTGGTGTGCCTAGGGTTGTTATCAGTCATGGGGTATCTCATTTTGTAAATAAGATTTTGGCGAATTTAATGAACAAACACGAAGTACGCCAGAAGGTCGCTACACCTTACCAAGCTCAGACGAACATACAAGCTGAAATTTTCCAACTGTGAGATTTAGAGCATAGTGCAAAAAATGGTGAATAGAACAAGGAAGGATTGGTACTTAAGTTGGATGAAGCTTTATGGGCATATCGAACAATGTATAACACCCCTATTGGTACAACACCATTCAACCTAGTGTGTAGAAATTCATGTCATTTACCCATCAAGTTAGATTATAATTCCTTATGGGCAACGAAAAAGATGAATTTCAACTTCAAGGCGGCAGGAGAGAAGCACCTTATTCAGATATGTATGAAGTCATGAAAATAACTGTATTTACAAGGAATGAACAACAGTGTGGCACAATAAGAAACTTGTTCACAAGGATTTCTCGGTTCACGACTAGGTTCTACTTTCAATACTCGCCTCAAATATTTTCCTGGAAAGCTTTGCTCGTGACGGTATGGACCATTTGTCATTAAGGAGGTTAATCCATATGGAGCGATTGTTTCGTGGGGCAAAGATGGAACTAAATTCACTGTGAATGGACATCACCTTAAGCCTTATCTTACTGATTGCGACAAGCAATTTATCCCTCCAATCCACCTGACTGGGCCAGGCAAGTACAACTCAGACGACTGAGCATATGATACGAGAACCGATCGATTTAAGGATTCAATCGAACAGCTGGGACCATTACAAGAACCAATCGGTTGTGATATATCATGAGCGCAACCTTTGTATTATTCTTTTGTTATTTTGTTTATTTTTATTTTTCTTATACCCTCTTTATTTCCTTATACACCGGTGATGCAAGATGGTAAGTGATTGTCGCAGTAGGATGAACTCAGGTCACTTTCCTTCTTAGACAGCAAAGCGTGGATGATATGATCCTGAGCAACAACAAGGAAGGAGAGCTTGAACCTGACAAGAAACATGAAGCCAATGGAGGATTTTTGGCAACCAAGAGAGCTAAGTTTCAAAGGATCAAAGAAGGCATTGGCGTGACACAATCCAAGAGTATCAACAAATGGATTAAGTGTTGTATGGATCCTTCAACGAGAATATGGAATCATTGAGATCACATCAAGTGGAGGATTGCTCAAGGGAATATGGAATCAATCGGATCACTCTACCAAGTATGGGAAGAAGTGAGTCAAACCACTCTGGTTTTGATTCAAACTATTCAACGAATGGGTAAGTGATTCAATTGTACTCTTTTTCCCTTGTCAAGTTTTGTCCCAATGGGTTTTCTTGACAAGGTTTTTAATGAGGCAATTGTTTCACTTCACCATAGCCCATTTGTTGAATAAATCAGACCCATAGCCCCTTTGGATGTCAAAGCCACGAAATTGTGAAGAAGAGGAGCCATTTTTATCATTCAAACTTTATTTTAATTTTTATGTCATTTTCGAGGTGTCTTGGAGCTTGTTCCAAGACTCTCTCTTCTTTCTTCTTTATATTCTCTCTTGAACTCTCTTGAGAAATCATCTAGACTTTTTAATTAAAAACCTTTCGAATCTCTAGATCTTGTTGATGAGTAATATTCAACAAAACTTTCGATTCTTTTGGTGAGTAATATCCTTGAGAATCGATTGAGGAATATCAAGGGCCTTCCGCAAACCTTGTGAGACCGTTCTTGATCCACAAACCTTTGAAGCAATCCGTTGCTTGCAAAGCCTATCCAAAACCATACCCAAACCATAGAGTGAGTTCCTTGGGAGGATCGTATCAGTTGGTATCAGAGCACGCACTCCACAATCTGGGTAATATCGTTCCATCTTTCACTTGTTCTTATTTCATTTCTTTCTTTTATGTGTCTGTTTATCTTGCTGAGTTCTTCACGAGTTATTTGAATATTTTGAGCATATAACCTGAATCAAACCTGTTCTTAAGATCTGTTAGAACTAGGAAATCCAAGCAAAATCGTTTCCAAAAGTGGTTTAGGTTGCAAGTTTCTTTAATTTTGAAACCGGTATTTCAAGGGTCTAGAAAAATCGAATCTGTCTGTTCACTTGCTCGAATTTTTTCATAATTAATTGGTGATAGATAAAAATTGTGAAATCAACTGTTTAGAAAACTAGGACGAGTCTAGTATTTGTTAAAATTGATTTCAGAATTTTTGAACGTGATTTGATATTTTATCGTGTGTTCGATCAAGTTAAACAGTCATTTCGGGTTCTAGTTGATTATTCTTGATTTATCCTTCAATCTTGCATACTCTCACTAGTTGTTTGATATTTTGTGAGGTTGATATATCACGGTTTTTACCCATTTAAGACCATGATATAAGTCCTTTTATCGAGTTTTTCTATTGTTTCCGTAGTCTTTTAGAGTCTTTTCAGGTTTTAGCATGTTTGGAGCTTAATTGGAGTTTTTAGAGCATTCTGGAGCTTTGTGGCATTCGTTGAAGACGTTGTAGACGTTCCCACCGAGATAGATCAATGGATTAGCTTTCATTTGGAAGTAGTTTGAGGCCATTCCAACGGTGCGATCAAAAGTTATTCCAGTTTTCGTGAAGACAGTCCAGTCTGGCAAAACACCAGAAATGTTCTGGTATCGACCGATACCAGCTAGTATAGATCGATACCGACTGCAGGAAGGGAAACACGCGTTTTTACAAGTTTTAAGAATCTGCAACTTGGCCCAGAAGACTTTATTATTTCAAGAAAGCCCAGAACGTGTTTAGACTTATAAATAGGGTTTTCAGCCACCTGTTTAGGCTACGCCTGATTGACGCTTTATTCTATGCATTATTTTACTCTGGTCTTTAGGGAGACAAGTCTAAAACTCTGTTTGGGAGAGAAGATTTCAACCCTTTTGTTATTTCTACTTTGATGATCTATTCAATCATGTTGTTTGCTTCATTCTGCATGTCTGAGTAGATCCCTTGTTAGGATTAGGGTTGCTAAAGGGTATCTGATGAATTGTTAGATCTGATTTGATTGTTAGGGAGTAATCTATAGAGCTTCACCTAGACTTGAGATTAATGCTGATTTAGCCTCGCGAACTAGAATCTGATTTTAGGTTTGTTGATTGCACGGAAGTGTGATTGATTTGCCTGATCTAGTGTTGTGAGCAAAAACCTATTTGCAAAGGAATTTGGCTTAGGGATTTTGTGAAACAATTGAACTTGAACTTTAATGCTTGTTTAAATTCATAGAATTTGCAAAAGGAATTTGGAATTCTAGGTTTAGCATAGATAGTTTTCGCAACGACAGTTGGTTTATTTACATCTGTGTTCAAGTTTGAAACGGGAGCTTAATTCATTCCTGACAATTAATTTAATTTGATAATTCTGATTTTACCTGCAAGTTTCCCTAAGCCTAGCGTTTTCCTCCATTGATTTATATCCTGATTTAATTGTTCTGTCTTTCTTAATTTCATCTATTTTGCTTAGCTTAGTTCATATTTCTGAGTCTATTGAGTGTCATCTTGAGTCTTTGTGTTCGACCCCTAAAATACTATAGCGACTGCTTAGATACTTTTAGGGTATTAGTTTTGAGCACATCAGAGGTTTAATATGTCGGACGAAGGGAGTGAAGCTGAGAATTCCCGGCCTAGACGTGAACGTGAGTCCACTATGAACCAAAAAGTCGACGACATCACTCAACTTTTACATGAGATGCGTGACCGTATGACTGCTCTTGAAGTACGCACACCTAGAAGACAAGAGAGACAACAAGAAATCAATATGGTCAATGGGATTAGGTCTGATCAGAGCATTGGTCGAAGAAGTTACACGCACCAGCAAGAAATCAAAGGAATTGGCCAAGGCTATACAATGCAAACGACAATCCGTTTACGACCGTGGGAGCTCATCCGGAGAAAATCAACTGAGACCCCACCTGCCAGGAGAATTAAATGATAATGACTTAGGAGGATTAAAGCTACGAATTCCGGCGTTCTACGGGAAGAATGAACCCGGACGCCTTCCTCGAATGGGAAAAAGAAAGTAGAATTTGTATTCGATTGCCAAAACTCTCCACACAAAAGAAAATGAGATGGCTGGCTCTGAATTTTGTGACTATGCCATTGATTGGTGGGATCAGCTTGTGACAAATCGGAGGCGCAACGAGAGAATCCCGTTGAGACGTGGGGAAGAAATGACCTACCTAATGCGAAGACGATATTGTATCCATCTCACTACAAACCGAGAGCTTCAGCAACGTTTGAGAGAACTATCTCAAGGAATAGAGGAGTGGAAGACTACTTTCCAAGAAATGAAAAAAACTAATGCTGAAGGGAACGTAGACGAGACAAGTTACGCACCATGCGCAAGGTTTTCTAGCTGGTATGAACCGCGAGCTACAAGACCGTATGGAGATGCAATCATATGCCACCATAGAGGAGAGTTACATAAGGCGATTTATGGTGGAAAAACAGATTAAAAGAAGAAGTGTCTCTTTCTCGGCCTTCTCATAGTGCTGGATCAGTTCCTAAACCGACTACCAAGTTGTGAGAAGCAGATTTTCAAGCCCACGACCGAGCCTAAACAGTTCGCACCTATTCAAAGTTACAAAGGTAAAAACGAAGCTTCAGCGTCTACGGCTTCGTGATGTGAGATTTTCAAGTGTCAAGGGCAAAGGACACTATGCGAAGGAATGTCTGAACCAAAGGATTATGGTTTTAATGGACAATGGAGATATTCAAGAGAGGGAAGAAGCTATCTATGACGAATCCGAGGAGCATGGAGGAAGTTGCTGAGATAGAGAGCTCCTAGTAATTCAAAGAGCTTTGAACATGAAATATCAAAACCGACGAGCATGAGCAAAGGAAGAACTTGCTTGACTCTCGATGCCAAGTCCAAGGAAAGGTGTGTAGTCTTATCATAGACGGAGGGAAGTTGCACCAACGTGGCAAGTGAAACAATGGTCAAGAAGCTTGATATGACCGTGAAGGAGCATCCGAAGCCTTTATAGTCTTCAATGGCTAAACAATGAGGAATGAAGGTGAAAAGCCAAGTTTCGGTTCCTATAACCATTGGCAAGTATCAAGACGAAGTGTTGTGTGACGTCTACCTATGGAAGCAAGTCATATTTTTAGGAAAGACCGTGGCAATGATCGAAGAGTTCTTCATGACGGTTTCAACAATCGCTATTCGTTTAACTACGACGGAAAAAGATTCACCTTGATACCAATGTCACCACACGAAATTTATCAAGATCAACTTCTCCTCAAGCACAAAGTAAAACAGGCTGTAAGTATAACTCCTAACTCTTCTAAGGAAAATAAGAAGGCTTTTTGATTGATTTAAAAAAACTCCCGCGAGTTCAACTAACCATGCACCGGAGCTTTCAAATCCGAGTACGAAACCTTTATTCTTTGCAGATATCTAAGGCTGGAATCAAAGGAGAAGAACCAAAAGTAAACCTCAGCCAAAGCTAGATCGATTCACAACTTCCTGGTCTGGCAAGAAAGAATTTAACCAATCGATTTCTCAACAAATTGATCAATCCTCTTATAAGCATGTGGAACAACTTGGTTCGATTAGAGAGAGTTGGACAAACAGTTTATCTCCAGGTCTAATCATTTTCACCGACCAAATGGACCTTTTAGAAGAGATTGATCAAGACAAAAATCAGTTAGCAACACCACAAGTTCTCAACTGCCTTTGACAAACTACACCTACCGCCGAAAAGAAGCATGCAGAAACAAAAGACACGACCAAATGATCAAATCACTGATAGGTCAGGTTAAGTTTCTCTGGACTAAATACATATTTTTAAGATAACAAACGTGGTGTTTTTGTTGTTTGAACACCACAGATTTTAAGTTGGCTCATAACTTGCAAACCGAATCCGAGAAAAACCAAAACGTCCACGAAGAAATGGGTAGAAGATGATAGCTATGGTCGTTCTGCCTTTGTTGAACTCTAGAGAACTTGCACCACTCCCAATATCATCACACACCAACTCCAACATCTTCAAGCCCAGCTCACAAGTTAAGTACATTCTGATTTTAAACTTCAATGATCCTAACTTAGTTTTTTCCTTGCAGATTTTTCGGGATTTGAGGTCAAATCCTTTTCAACTGGGGAAGGATGATATGATCCTGAGCAACAACAAGGAAGGAGAGCTTGAACCTGACAAGAAACATGAAGCCAATGGAGGATTTTTGGCAACCAAGAGAGCTAAGTTTCAAAGGATCAAAGAAGGCATTGGCGTGACACAATCCAAGAGTATCAACAAATGGATTAAGTGTTGTATGGATCCTTCAACGAGAATATGGAATCATCGAGATCACATCAAGTGGAGGATTGCTCAAGGGAATATGGAATCAATCGGATCACTCTACCAAGTATGGGAAGAAGTGAGTCAAACCACTCTGGTTTTGATTCAAACTATTCAACAAATGGGTAAGTGATTCAATTTACTCTTTTCCCTTGTCAAGTTTTGTCCCAATGGGTTTTCTTGACAAGGTTTTTAATGAGGGAATTGTTTCACTTCACCATAGCCCATTTGTTGAATAAATCAGACCCATGGACCCTTTGGATGTCAAAGCCATGAAATTGTGAAGAGGAGGAGCCATTTTTATCATTCAAACTTTATTTTAATTTTTATGTCATTTTCGAGGTGTCTTGGAGCTTGTTCAAGACTCTCTCTTCTTTTCTTCTTTATATTCTCTCTTGAACTCTCTTGAGAAATCATCTATGACTTTTTAATCAAAAACCTTTTCTGAATCTCTAGATCTTGTTGATGAGTAATATTCAACAAAACTTTCGATTCTTTTGGTGAGTAATATCCTTGAGAATCGATTGAGGAATATCAAGGGCCTTCCGCAACCCTTGTGAGACCGTTCGATCCACAACCTTTGAAGCAATCCGTTGCTTGCAAAGCCTATCCAAAACCATACCCAAACCGTAGAGTGAGTTCCTTGGGAGGATCGTATCAGTGGATGTAGTTAAATAGTGTATGAGTGCAACATAGTTGAAGGAAGATGAATGATGGAATGGTCTGAATGCACGGACGGATTATGGAGGATAGATGTAGACGGATGGAAGCAATGAACGGATCTAGTGAATGAGGTGAATGATCGGATGAGATGATGATGAACAAATGGATTAGATGAAGGAGATGTATTGATCGAATGTGAAAGATGGATGAATGTCGCCACACAAGGGATGGAAAACTTGTGATAAGAGAGATCAACTAGGTCGCCTTGATATCACTCACAAGGAAAGCTATTGATTTCGATTTCAGAACTCTTTCTCGTAGAAAAATGAAGAACGACGTTATCTTATTAATTCAGGGTAAAAGATACACTGCTGCTAAGGAACCTTATAAAGGGGCTCGTGCAGCTGATGCCTTCTTGGGCAAAAACCTAATACAAATGCTAATCTATAGTCCTAAAACATAATGAAATAAAAATGACATAATGTAAATAATGCCTAATACAAACTATGAAATAAATAAACCTAAGCTTCTAATGAACCTGCAAAATGAGAAAACACAATATAATTTAAATGAAAGACATACCTTTGTCGATTTTAGAACCTTGAGATGGGCTGGTCGAATTCTTCCTTGTTTCTAAATGACTTTATGGGCTGATCTCTAAAAGGCTTAGATGGGCTGGATTGAGAAGAACATCTTCAAGTCTTCAGTGGGCTCTCTTGAAGCTTGGGCGAATTCTTCAACTCTTCTTGGGCTAGAAAGCCTTGCACTGTCTTGTTGAATAATCCTCTAAGTGTTCTAGTTCCTGATCGAGTTCTTGGTGGCTCCCTTATTGTAGTTATGTCATCAACAACATGAGCATCTTCAAGGTCTTGTAGAGGATTCTCTTCAGTAATCTCGATGTCCTCATCATTCCCTCCCTCTTCAAAAGGTTCTGACCTCAGAACTTCATCACCTGCATGATAAGGAAGCAAGTCAGATACATTGAACACTGGTGAAATGGTTAACTCACCTGGGAGATCCAGCTTGTAGGCGTTGTTGGTGATCCTCTCTAAAACTTGGAATGGGCCAGCTCCTCTTGGTGATAGCTTTTTCTTCCTCTGATTTGGGAACCTCTCTGGTCGCATGTGAACCCAAACCCAATCTCCTGGATTGAAGATGAGCTCTTTTCGTCCCTTGTCTGCGGACTCCATGTACTTGGTTGTCTTCTGTTCAATGTTCTCCTACACTTTTTGGTGCAGCTTCTTGATAATCTCCGCCTTGACTTCTCCATCCTGGTTAGTAACATCTAATGGCGGCAATGGAAGAAGATCTAAAGGTGTATCTGGCTTAAAACCATAGAAAAACTCAAAAGGAGACAGCTTAGTTGCAGAGTGGTTAACGTGATTTTAAGCAAATTCAACAAAGGGAATACAATCTAACCAGCTCCGAAAGTTCTTACCAACCGTGGCTCTCAATAGAGTAGAGAGTGTTTTGTTTACTACCTCAGTTTGTCCATCCGTCTGTGGATGACATATTGTTGAAAAGAGTAGCTTGGTGCCTAGTTTCCTCCATAGAACTCTCCAGAAATGGCTTAAAAACTTTGTGTCACGGTCTGAAACTATAGTTCTTGGAATACAAAGAAGTCAAACTACTTCTCTGAAGAAGAGGCTTGCAGTTTGTGTGGCATCATTTGTCTTGACACAGGGAATGAAGTGCGCCATCTTTGAAAACCTGTCCACTACAACAAATATAGAATCCTTTCATCGGATTTTGGGTAAGCCTAAAAAAAAATCCATACTTATATCTACCCAAGGCATAGTAGGAATAGGAAGTGGCATATATAAACCATGTGGATGTGACCTGGATTTGGCTTTCAGACATGTAACACATTTGGAACAGAATCGCTCCACATCCTTCTTAAGGTGGGGCCAGAAGAAATGCTCCACCAGCACACTTAGAGTCTTGTCTACTCCAAAGTGTCCCATAAGTCCACCTCCATGTGCTTTCTTGATCAGCAAGTCTCGCATACATCCCTGAGGAATGCACAAACGTTTCTCTCTAAACAGATAATCATTATGTATATAGTAAGAACCTGTGGGTGATTGGGTGCAGTTTTGATAGATGGAGCTAAAGTCTGGATCCTCCTTATAAGCTTCTTTCAGGTGCTCGAATCCTAGAACCTTAGCCTCCAATGTTGAAATCCGTAGATGTCTCTTGGATAGTGCATCTGCTACAACGTTCTCTTTGCCCTTCTTGTACTTTATGATATATGGAAACGATTCCACATACTCCATCCATTTGGCATGACGTTTCTTGAGTGTAGTCTGACCTCTCAAATGCTTCAATGTCTCATGATCAGTGTGGATGACAAACTCCTTTGATAAGAGATAATGGTGCCACGTCTCTAGTGATCTGACCAATGCATAGAGCTCCTTATCATATGTTGGGTAGTTCATGCTAGCTCCACTTAGTTTCTCGCTGAAGTAAGCTACTCGATGTCCTCCTTGAGTGAGTACAGCTCCAATACCTAGTCCTGAAGCATCACATTCAACCTCAAAAGTTTTGTCAAAGTTAGGCAAAACTAAAACAGGTGCATTTGTTAAACGATTCTTAAGGTATGTATGCATTAATTGGTATGTGCCTCATTTTGGTTATGCATAATGATTTGCATCCTAGATTTATTAGGATAACCCAAAACACATGAGTCACCAAGAATGCTTCCTTTACGGAGACCATAACATGTTTGATATTCCCTTTATGAGAGGGCACACACTTTATAATTGAATGTTAAAAAGTTAAGTTCGTTGACCACCAGAGTTCTTTGTGATCTCGGAATTTAGTGTATGGACTATTGCTAAGCACATGGTTAAGTACAGAAAATAGTTTTTACTCATACTTAGTTTTGATGAGGTTTGCAGAAGAAAGACCCATTGTAAGTGAAGTTTCCAAAAATATGTGAGCTCCTGTTTTTCAAACTGTTTCTCTGGGTTCGAGTTTTGTTGATCTTGCTTTAGAACAAACAAAGATTCAAGTCTGGGGGATATGTTAACCCTTATTTTTACTGATTTTTTTAAAGTCTTTTTAATAAACAAAGCCTCAATCATTCCATTAAGAACAACATACACTACAAGAAATATGACTATTGACAACACTTGAGCATACCACGAATTTGCTAAGTGTTGTTGTGGTGGGGTACTATATTACATCATTAGTTATTTCATTATGTGGGAAACCAAAATTGGGTTTTGGAGCCCAATATCTGCTATGAAAAAGTGGTCGCGAACACTTAGTGAGAAAACTAGAAAACATTTGCCCCTAAATCATTTAGTTTTTCGACTTTAGAGATCCCAAAAAAAAAATACAGCTTAAAGACAAAAATCTATATCTCTCTCTCTCGTTTTCTCCGACATTGAAAGAACATAAACCTCACCACCTGTAAGCTCTCCGCTACTACGACGTCCTCCGCCACCACGAAGTTCTTCGCTGGACACAATCTATGTCTTTGTCGCTCTCAGTTTCATAGAAAGCTTCGTCTCTTTCGATCTAGGTTTTCCTATTAAAGCTTCGTCAGGTTCAGTAACCACTCCGGAGTTTGATATCCTTTGTCGCCTTCATTTGGCCTCCTCTGGTTCCGTTCTCTATCCTCTGCACCAAGAAAAAATATGAAAGGTACCTAATTTTACGAATTTGTCATTTTTTCACTATCATTCTCCGACCGTTTAAAAAACTTGGTATCTTGTTTGGAGGTGGAGATAAGAAAGAAGATCTAGAAGGAAGAGAAGGTAGAGATTAATCGTATCGAGGCCATTGGTTTAGATGTAAGATGCGATGTTCCCAACTTTAATTTTCCGATTTGAGTTTCCGAGTTAGGTATATGCTTAAAATATGTTGAACCCATTTTTAATGTTGAATTTGGAACCGTAAAACTTTCATTTCTAGGTTTTCAGGTTGATATAGAGCTAAAGTCACAACATCAATCTATCGTAGCTTCTATGGGCTAGCCATACTAACCTAATTGTTAGTTGTGGTTATTGTGTGCGTCGTGATTTGAATGTGTCTGAGTTTATGTTTGTAGTTGCTGTTTAATTTGTGATGTCTATCGTAGCTTCTAAGGGCTAGCCATACTAACCCAATTGTTAGTTGTGGTTATTGTTTGTGTCTTGATTTGAATGTGTTTGAGTTTATGTTTGTAGTTGCTATTTAATTTGTGATGTCTATATTTTCAAGCTCTTTTGTTCTTGTCTGTTTGAGTTGTTGTGGTTATGGTTTTACTTAAGTTGCTTATGGGTGTAATAAGGTGAACACATTTAATGGTGGAAGAGGCATGGGTGTTTGGAAGACAAATGATTAGTATGGCTTCGTGTTTTGTCAAAGGAAGGCAAAAAAGGTTGAAAATTATCCTACATCATCAACAACAACAAATCCCAAGGACGATCTACTCACACAAATCTTAGGACCTGATAATCCAGGTTGGCTAAGGGCAATGGGTCGAGGGATGAATATGACAGGTTGTTACCAAGTCAAGAGCAAATGTAACAGGTTGTTACTAAGTAAATAGCAAATATATGGCTCAGATGGAAGAAAGGCAGATTAAACTGCAACAATAGGTTGATGTGTTACAAACTTTAATTAAGAAATGGCTAACCTGGTAAGCCTTTAATATGATAAGCTTAAGAACTCATGACTCAGACAAGATAAATTACCTTTTAACATTGGTATTTTTTGTAGCAGAGACCTGATGAGGTAGGTGAAACATCAACTCCAAGAGTATGTCATGAACTTCAATTAGATTCGGATGCATTCCTTCTTTTTCTTAAACAATTTGACTAACACTACAAAAATATTGAATATATATATCAGATGAAAATAACGTTTTAGGTGTTTATGATATGGTTAACTAAACCATGATTTTAAGATAGTGTTTGTTTGTTATTAAACGCTATTAATTTGTTGGTCTAGCTAAAAATATTTCAAGCACTAATTTTTCTAATTCGCGCTTGTTTTTTGATAGCACATACAACATTAAATCGCTACACAAAATATTGAGCGGGACAAAAAATTTTAAGTGCGTGCTTTTAATAATAAAATATAAAATAATTAGATCTAAACCACCCCGCTTTCTCAAACTCTTAATCTCCCTCTCAAACTATTACAAACCATAATCCCTAATCCCTCTCAAATAATTTGTTTCGCATCTTCAAATTCTGATTTCTCGTTTTCGATTTCTTAGACTCAAAACTAGAGGTAGAAAGCCTGGGAAGAAGACAAAAAAGGATCCAAATCAGCCTAAGAGACCTCCAAGTGCTTTCTTCGTATTCCTGTATTTCATTAATCTTCCTCCGATTTCGATTTTTGAATTCTTGGAATAACTCTTGCGGACATTTTTTTCTCCTCCGTCTCTCGATCTCCCTCTTCGCGTCGCTGATCTGTTGCTAGATTCACGCTTCAAAACACTAATTTATCTTGCCACTAGCATCAATTTCATCTCATCTTGAAGTTTCTTTTCCCGTTCTCTCCTCCACCGATCAATATTTTACTTTTCTGATTTGCTCTTTCTTGAGTCACCTGATTTACGATTAGATTATATGGAGTTTAATTCGCTATACCTAATGAATCTGATAATTTTACGTTGTCGAAACTCACTGATGCTTCTATGTATTGAATATGAGTTTATAGTGACAAGTAGATTAACATTCCCTTGCTTTTCTTCTCAAATATCGGTGGCGATGAATTGTTAGGTTTTGATGATAATTGTGTTTACTCATTTACTCTGTTTTATCTTTACTTGTGTCTATCTTTCAATTGATTCTCCTATGGAGCTAGATGGAAGTCTGTGAGTGATGATGTGAGTAGTACTGGATATTGGTAATGCTTGATTTGTAGTAATAGATTTCGTGGATCTATTTATACTAACATCTTTGTGGTTGTTTGAATCTGTAATATAGGATAAAGCGCCTTACGTCGCCAAGGCAGAGAGTAGAAAGACTGAATATCTTAAGACTATGCAAGAGTACATGAAACTGGTATAAACAATCAGTGATTGCTTCCACTTTGTGCATAGATTGTTCTTTTAGTCTTCTTATGTCGTTGCTAAATAGTATTATCTTGTGAATATCGTTTAGGCTAGTGGAACCAACAGAGGTGAAGAGGATTTTACTGTGGGCAGGGAGCGAAGCGGTTTTTACTGTGAAGTGGACGAAGCAGGGAGCGAAGAAGTTTTTATTGTGACATAACTCTTTATTGTTTTGGTACGTTTTACATGTATTATGATGTGTGACATTGTATTCCCTTGGATTTTTGCTTGGCAGAAGGAGGAAGACGACGATTGAGGCTTCTAGGTCTAGCAGTTGACTTGACTCAGATTTGAAGATTGTAAACTTTCTTAGATTATGACCAAAAACTAAAAACTGGTTATGCTTTGTGTTTGTGCATGTTTATAGATATAAGGCTTCAAAGGATCATATCACTGTCTTTACAGATCTTTCAAAGCCCCCAACTTCAGAATGTTAATGTATCGTTCAATAGCGTTAATTGGCATCTGTGAAAGGTAAATATTCTTGTAGTGTAAAGTTCGTCTTGTTTCTGTAGAGTGTAAACAAAAGATTGCTAGCTGAGGGTTGATTGATTGTTGTGGAACCAATGATACTTTCGCTGAGGGTTGTATTCTTTCTGATGATTCGGAATAATTTGTCAACGACATTTCCCTAGGACCTAACGTAATAAAAGTTTTTGTTGAATCAACCACCAATCCAGAAGCATTTCTGTGCAGACCTGGGCCTAACATGTTTAGTATGGAGGACGTTGTTGGGCAGATTATAGCATGGCATGTAGATTGTTTTGTTGCTTCTGATGATGGACAAAAGAATGCACCTACGGTAATGGTATCCCTAGTGTAAGATTGTATGCCTTTGTTATTTCTATAGTTAATTTTGTGTTTTTTTCAGTTTTTTCTATATTACTGCGTTGTATTGTGATTGTGTTTTACATACCCCATGTGCAAGTTCAATGAACAAATGCAACCTAATGAATTGGGCTAGGAATGATGAACATGTTGTTGTAGGCTGTTGGCAGTCTCAAAACCCGAAAACTTTGGGTAAAGGTCTACCTGTCGGTCCAAACCCAGTTAAAGTGTATGTGGATGTCGTACTTGCACCTCATGCGTTTCTGATATGATCTTGGTAAGATCTCCCACGGAACACACTCTTGTTCGGTATTTGCTTGCGGATAATCCTTGTAGAACAAGGCGGGGAAGTGAATGGCTGCGTCGAGAGCTATGGACTGCACTCGGTAAACCTGAACCGTAGGCTAACAACCTAAGGAACGTTTGTGACTCGTTGGCTAACCACCTCGGAATCGGATTGAACACAAGGCTAACCACCTTAGTGAACAGTTGTGATCAAAGAGCTAACCACTCTAGGACCGGGTTGATTTCTTGGCTAACCACCAAAGAGATCGAAAGTTCGAAAAGGAACAAAGAGAAACTTCTTTTAGAAAATGATAAAAATTCGATTGATATTCTCAAAGAGATTACATGGTTTAAATAGAACTAGAATGTAAAGAGTTTTGTAGAAAAGACTGAAAACAAGGCATGAGAAATATCAAAATCTAATTAAAGTCTTTAACTCTTGTGTGAATGCCTCTTAGCCTTCTATCCTCGTAACGGTTGTTGAACGAGAAGTTGGACCAGCTCGGGAGATGAATCCAACTAGTCGGACCAGCTCGGGAGATGAATGTTCTTGCCTCGTTAAAACCTCTTTTGCTAAACCCATTGGGACAAACCCAAAAGTAGGGAAAAGAGTACAAGATCAAACACCTCGGCCAAACTTCTATGGGCAGTACAGGCGTTGTACTCGGATCTCGTTGAGGATGGTGTAGGAAAGCGCGGGAGCTTGGTCGAATGGTAATACGGAGCTCGGGAATCCTCGAGCGCGGGAGTCATTGAGATAGGGAGCTCGAGAGCTCGGTGAATCATTAGTGATTCGAACGTTGATAAGTAACTCCCAAACAACTCGATTTAGCTTACATGTCTTCGAGCGCGTAACAGGACATTCGGGAATGATCAATGCTTCCTCGGGATCTTCTTCCAAAGCTGGCGTATCCATGATCATATCATCCCCCTCCTCTTGGAAAGGACTTGTCCACAAGTCTGCTTCATCTGTCACAAAAGGAATAATATCAGTGATGTTAAAACTAGAATTCACGGAATACTTACCTTGAAGATCAATTTTGTAAGCATTGTCATTGATTTTCTCCAAAATTGTGAATGGTCCGTCAACTCGGGGCAAAAGTTTGGATTTCCTTTCTTCCGGGAACCTATCCTTCCTTAAATAGATCCAAACTTGGTCTCACCGGGTTCAAACGTTCTCTTGGTCCGCCCTTTGTTAGCATTCTTGCGGTATTGTTCCGTCTTATGCTCAATATTTTGCTTTGCCTTTTCATGCATTTTTTTGACCAGCTCGGCCTTTTTCTGTCCGTCCATACTTACACGCTCACTCAAAGGTAAAGGAGTTAGATCAAGAGGTGTAAGGCGATTAAATCTATAAACAAGCTGAAAAGGAGAGAAAGAAGTAGTAGAATGCACGACATGATTATATGCAAATTCTACATGAGGTAAGCAATCCTCCCAAGACTTAAGATTCTTCTTAATCACAGCTCGTAAAAGAGTTCCTAAGGTCCTATTGACGACCTCGGCTTGTCCATCGGTTTGCGGATGACAAGTCGTAGAGAAACAAAGTTTAGTTCCTAGCTTAGACCACAAGGTCTTCCAAAAATAACTCAAAAAACTTTGTATCCCTATCCGAGACTATAGTCCTAGGCATCCCATGTAAGCGCACAATCTCCCTAAAGAACAGATCGGCTATGTTTGTTGCATTATCGGTCTGATGGCAAGGTATGAAATGAGCCATTTTAGAAAACCTATCAACCACTACAAAGACCGAATCACATCCTTTTCTAGTCCTAGGCAATCCTAACACAAAGTCCATCGAAATGTCGGTCCATGGTGCACTAGGAATCGGTAAAGGAGTGTACATACCTTGGCCTTGGCTTTTGGATTTTGAGAACTTACAAGTGGTGCATCGGCTGCAAATTCTCTCCACATCACGTTCATGTGCGGCAAAAGAAATGGTCTTGTACAATAGAAAGTGTTTTGGCTATGCCAAAATGTCCCATCAAGCCGCCACCATGTGCCTCCCTAACAAGAAGATCTCGCAAAGAAGAGTTAGGAATGCAAAGTCGATTCTCGTAAAAAAGAAACCATCACTTCTAAAATATTTTCCAAAAGCAAATTTTTCACAAGATAGAAAAATACTCCTGGAAATCAGAATCAGTTGCGTAGGCTGCTTTGATCATTTCAAATCCGAGAATCTTGGCATCTAGAGTCGAGATCAAAGTGTATCTCCGAGATAGTGCATCTGCCACGATGTTTTCTTTGCCTTGCTTGTACTGAATCACGTACGGGAATGTCTCCACGAACTCCATCCACCGCGCATGCCTCTTGTTCAACTTGTGTTGGCTCTTCAAATGTTTGAGTGATTGATGATCAGTGTGAATCACAAATTCTTCGGCCAAAGGTAGTGTTGCCATGTTTGGAGTGCCCGAACTAAAGCATAAAGCTCTTTGTCGTAGGTCGGGTAGTTGAGGGTTGCTCCTCCGAGTTTCTCACTAAAGAAGGCGATTGGCTTCTTCTCTTGCATTAGGACAGCTCCAATACCTATACCAGAAGCATCGCATTCAATCTCAAAAGTTTTCAAGAAATCGGGTAAAACAAGAAGAGGGGCGTGAGTAAGTTTGTGTTTTAGGAGCTGGAAAGCGTCTTCTTGTGCTTGCTCCCACTTGAAGCCCACGTCCTTCTTAATCACTTCGGTTAGTGGTGCGGCAATAGTGCTGAAGTCCCGAACAAACCGTCGGTAAAATCCTGCTAAGCCGTGAAAGCTACGGACTTCTCCTACTGTCTTAGGACTCGACCAATCTCGAATGGCTTTGATCTTCTCCTCGTCAACTGTATGCCCTGTGAACTCACCACAAAACTAGAAAGACCACGTTATCTTGAACAAAAGAACACTTTTTCAATTGACCGAAAAGATGTTCGGTCCTAAGCACTTCAACACCTTACGCAAATGACCAACATGCTCGTCCAAAGTCTTACTATAATCAAGATATCATCGAAGTAAACAACAACGAAGACTCCTATAAAAGACCTAAGGACATGATTCATGAGACGCATAAAAGTACTTGGTGCGTTAGTGAGACCAAAAGGCATAACAAGCCATTCGTATAATCCATGCTTGGTTTTGAAAGCGGTTTTCCACTCATCACCTTCCTTCATCCGGATTTGGTGATAACCACTCTTTAAATCAATTTTAGAGAAGATACTAGACCATGAAGCTCGTCGAGCATGTCATCTAACCTGGGAATTGGATGGCGGTACTTAACCGTAATATTGTTGATAGCTCGGCAATCGACGCACATCCTCCAAGATCCGTCTTTCTGAGGTACAAGTAACACCGGAACGGCACATGGACTCATACTCTCTCGGATAAGACCCTTCTCCATAAGTTTACCGACTTGACGTTGGAGTTCCTTGGTTTCGACCGGATTGGTTTCGATAAGCTGGCCGGTTTGGTAGTGTGGCCCGGGAACGAAATCGATTTGATGCTCAATCCCGTGAATGGGAGGTAAACCACGGGGGCTATCTTCGGGGAAGACATCCGAAATTCCTGCAAAAGAGAAGTCACACTGCTCGGGATATCCAGCTCAGGATTAGTCATGCTTGTAAAAGCATCCTTAAAAATAATCAAAACCAATGGTTGCTTGGTAGCAAGCGCAAATTTTATCTCACCGGCTTTACGAAAAGATTTTCACTTCTCACGGGTTAATCTCAAAGGCCTTTGTGTCGGTTTTTCTCAAGAACTCTCACACTCATTTTTGGTAGATAAAGTGTTTTGGGGTTCACTCACATTGCTCTTGCCATTGTTTTGCTCAAGTTTGAGCTGATCGAGATATACTTCATGCGGTGACAAAGGAACGAGAGTGATCTTCCGACCTTTGTGTTCAAAAGAATGCTTGTTGGTGTAACAATTATGAACGGCTCTACGATCGTACTGCCATGGTCGTCCAAGTAAGATATGTCCAGCCTCCATAGGTAGCACGTCACACACTACTTCATCTTCATATCTCCCAATTGCCAAGGGAACGGTGACTTGCCGTGTAACTTTGAGGGGCCTTTGGTTATTCAACCACCTTAGGCTGTACGGTTGCGGATGTCTCCTAGTCCTCCAGACCTAACTTCTCCACCAAAGTTGTACTAGCCACATTCGTGCAACTGCTCCATCAATGATTAGGCTACACCACCTTGCTTTTAACAATGCATTCGAGTGTGGAACAAGTTCTCCCTTTGTTCGTCTTCAACGACCTTCTCTTGGGAAATAAGAACACGCCTAGCTACAAGTAGCTCTCCATCAACCGCATGTTCTTCTCCCTTGGAAATAAGAACACTCCTTCTCGTCTTCGGTTACAATTCACCGTCGTCCATTATCATCATGGTTTGTTGGTTCGGACATCTGTTTCGCATAATGACCTTTGCCCTACATTTGAAACACTCAATGTCACGATTACGACAGTAGAAGTAGCCTCAGCCTTACCCTTGTAGTCATGTCCGGATGAGCTCGGTTATCCGTATGAGCTCGTTTGAATTCCGACTTGGGCTTGGAATCAGGTTCAGGCGGGTAGCTCGGCTTCTCGGTTTGGCGTAGCTCGGCTAAGATGTGTAAGATGGTCGTGAGATACCCTTCCTCTTGAGTTGTTGTTCCACAAGAATGGCCTTATGCAACATCTCCCCACGGTACCATAGATTGCATCTCCATCCGATCTTGTAATTCTTGGTTCATTCCACTTAGGAATCTCACCATAGTTGCATCACCGGCTCATCTACGTCAGCCTTGAAGCATGAAGCTTCTCCATCTCCTGGAGTAATCCTCTAGTTCCTTGTGACAACCTCCTCAATTTATGATGGAGTTCTCGAAGGTAGTGAGTCGGAACAAAACGCTTTCTCATAACCAAGACATCTCTTCCCACGTCTCAATGGGGTACTCTCCATTGCGTCTCCTGCCTAGTCACTCAAATTGATCCCACCAATAATTAGCATATATTATGGAACTCAGTAGCGGCTAACCTGACCTCTTTCGTTCGGAGAGGTGTTGTCAATCAAAGATAAGTCGATTTTCTTTTACCCACTCTAGGAATGCGTTGATCGTTGGGTTCCGTAGAAGGGTGGAATGCGGAGTTTTTTATCCGCTGAGATCATTGTCATTTCTTCTGGACCGGTTGTTGTCTAGCTCGTCCTTCCATCGGATGAGTAATCTTGCTCATAGAACGGATTGACTAATGTTCGCCTTGCGGTTTTGATGATTTTGCCGATAGAGTTGGTTTTGTTGTATTCTCGTTGCCGATGTTGTTGCTGTTTCTTTGGTCTCGCCTTTTGCTTGGTGGCTACGCAGGGAGTTGTCTTTGTCCTACACTGTCGTCGTATCGTGATTCTCGTCCATGTTGTTCTCATGTGCATAATGCCAACGTTGGACCCTTGCTCGGCTTGCTCTCTAGTCGGACAAATAACGATTCGATTTAACCAAATTCATACGTCCCGAGTAAATTCTCTCATCAATGGTTCTCATGTTATCATCGGATTCATGACGTTGTGACATTGTACCTCGCCACAAATAAACTCGTTAGAAATAAACTCAAGTGTTTCTCTCCGGTGTTTCTCTCACTCTAAATTTCTCACAACACACTAGAAGTTTTTCTCGTTCTTAAGGAACTAAATCGAAACAAATCGATGTAGCTTCAAAACCAATTAGATCACTAGATGAAATATGAAGAGACAAGATAGTAGAAAAAGAATTGATGTCCAGATTTTTTTTTTTTTTTGATACTGTTTTGAATAACAGATTATGGAAAAATGATTTAGAAACTCTGATAAGAGCTAGATATATTACCATTTACCATCGCGTAAAACATCTTATTCAAAAAAAAGAAAAATCTTATTCAAAAAAAAAAAAAAAAAAAATCTGGTACCAAATTCTTTCTACCTATCTTGTCTCTTCATATTCATTCTAGTGATCTAATTGGTTTTTGAAGCTAACCATCGATTGTTTCGATTTAGTTCCTTAAGAACCGAGAAATTCTAGTGTGTTGTGAGAAATTTGAGAGTGAGAGAAACACCGAGAGAAACACTTGAGTTTATTTTACTAACGAGTTTATTTGTTTTGCGAGGTACAATGTCACAACGTCATGAATTCCGACGATAACATGAGAACCATGATGAGGAGAATTTACTCGGACGATGAATTTGGTAACCGATCGTTTGTCCGACTAGAGGAGCAAGCCGAGCAAGGGTCCAAACGTTGGCATGCACATGAGAACAACATGGACGAGAATCACAGATCCGACGACAGTGTAGGACAAAGACAACCCCTGCGTGCCACCAAGCGCAAAGGCGAGACCCAAAGAAACCAGCAACAACATCGACGAGAAAACAAATCCACTCTATCGGCAGAATCATCAAAACCGGCAAGGCGACAATCTGTCAATCCGTTCTATGAGCAAGATTACTTCATCCGGGAAGGACGAGCTAGACAAACAAACCGGTCAGAAGAAATGACAATGATTCTCAGCGGTATAAAACTCGCATTCCACCCTTCTACGGAACCAACGATCAACGCATTCCTAGAGTGGAAGAAAATCGACTTAAGTCTTTGATTGACAACACCCTCTCCGAAGAAAGAAGGTCAGGTTAGCCGCTATGAGTTTCCATAATTATGCTATGATGTGGGATCAATTGGTGACTAGCAGGAGACGCAATGGAGAGTACCCCATTGAGACGTGGGAAGAGATGTCTTTGGTTATGAGAAACGTTTTGTTCCGACTCAACTACCTTCGAACGAACTCAATCATAAAAATTGAGGAGGTTGTCACACAGGAACTAGAGGAGTCGAATTACTTCCAGAGATGGAGAAGCTCATGCTCAACGGCTGAACGTAGATGAGCCCGGTGATGCACTACTATGGTGAGATTCTAAGTTGGAATGAACGCGAAGAATTACAAGATCGGATGGAGATGCAATCGTATGGGTACCGTGGAGGAGAATGTTTGCAATAAGGGCCATTCTTGTGAACAACAACTCACAGAGGCAAGGGTATCTCACGACCATCTTACACAATCTACAGCCGAGCTAACGCCAAAGCCAAGGAAGCCGAGCTAAACCCGCCCTGAACTGTTCCAAGCCGCAAGTCGGAATTCAAACCGAGCTATACGGAAACACGGGCTCATCCGGACATGACACAAGGGTAAGGCTGAGGCTACTTCTACTGTTCGTAATGCGTGACATTGAGTGTTTCAAATGTAGGGGCAAAGGTCATTAATGCGAACAGAATCTCCGAACCACGAACCATGATGATAAGGACGCACGGTGAGATTGTAACCGAAGACGAGAAAGGAGTTTCTTATTTCCAAGGAGAAGAAACATGGCGGTTGATGGAGACTACTTGTAGCTAGGCCGTGTTCTTCATTTCCCAAGAGAGAGTCGTTGAAGACGAACAAAGGGAGCAACTTGTTCCACACTCGATGATTGTTAAAAAGCAAGGTGTGTAGCCTAATCATTGATGGAGGCCAGTTGCACGAATGTGGCAGTACAACTTGGTGAGAAGTTAGGTCTGGAGACTAGGAGACATCGCAAACCGTACAGCCTAAGGTGGTTGAATAACGCAAGGCCGCCTCAAAGTACACGGCAAAGTCACCGTTCCCTTGCAATTGGGAAGATATGAAGATGAAGTAGTGTTGACGTGGCTACCTATGGAAGGCTGGACTATCTTACTTGACGACCATGGCAGTACGATCGTGAAGCCGTTCATGATGGTTTACAGCCAACAAGCATTCTTTTGAACACAAAGGTCGGAAGATCACTCCTCGTTCCTTTGTCCACCAGCATGAAGTATATCTCGGATAGCTCAAACTTGAGCAAAAACAATGGCAAGAGCAATTGTGAGTGACCCCAAAACACTTTATCTACCAAAAATGAGTGTGAAGAGTTCTTTGAGACAAAACCGACACAAAGGCCTTTGAGATTAACCCGTGAGAAGTGAACAATCTTTTCGTAAGCCGAGTGAAGATAAAATTTGCCGCTTGCTACCTACAAGCAACCAATTGGTTGATTATTTTTACAGGATGCTTTTACAAGCTAGCTAATCCCTGAGCTGGATAATCCCGAAGCAGTGTGACTTCTCTTTTGCAGGAATTCGTGATGTCTTTCCCGGAAGACTAGCCCCCAGTGGTTTACCTC
>SMJT01000116.1:296804-328971 GCA_004349715.1 Crucihimalaya himalaica | reverse complement strand
GATATATTCCTTTTGTGACAGATGAAGCAGACTTGTGGACAAGTCCTTTCCAAGAGGAGGGGATGATATGATCATGGATACGCCAGCTTTGGAAGAAGATCCCGAGGAAGCATTGATCATTCCCGAAGGTCCTGTTACGCGCTCGAAGACCGGAAGCTAAACCGAGCTGTCCGGGAGTTACTTAACAACGTTCGAATCACTAATGATTCACCGAGCTCCCGAGCTCCCGATCTCAATGACTCCCGCGCTCGAGGATTCCCGAGCTCCGTATTACCATTCGACCAAGCTCCCGCGCTTTCCTACACCATCCTCAACGAGATCCGAGTACAACCGCCTGTACTCCCATAGAAGTTTGGCCGAGGTGTTTGATCTTGTACTCTTTTCCCTACTTTTTGGGTTTGTCCCAATGGGTTTACCAAAAGAGGTTTTAACGAGGCAAGAACATTCATCTCCCGAGCTGGTCCAACTAGTTGGATTCATCTCCCGAGCTGGTCCAACTTCTCGGTCAACAACCGTTACGAGGATAGAAGGCTAAGAGGCATTCACACAAGAGTTAAAGCCTTTAATTAGACTTTGATATTTCCCATGCCTTGTTTTCAGTCTTTTCTACAAAACTCTTTACATTCTAGTTCTATTTAAACCATGTAATCTCTTTGAGAATATCAATCGAATTTTTATCATTTTCTAAAAAAGGTTTCTCTTTGTTCCTTTGCGAACTTTCGATCTCTTTGGTGGTTAGCCAAGAAATCAACCCGGTCCTAGAGTGGTTAGCTCTTTGATCACAACTGTTCGCTAAGGTGGTTAGCCTTGTGTTCAATCCGATTCCGAGGTGGTTAGCCAACGAGTCACAAACGTTCCTTAGGTGGTTAGCCTACGGTTCAGGTTTACCGAGTGCAATCCATAGCTCTCGACGCAGCCATTCACTTCCCCGCCTTGTTCTACAAGGATTATCCGCAACCAAATACCGAACAAGAGTGTGTTCCGTGGGAGATCTTACCAAGATCGTATCAATAATCTAATCGCAGGTTGTTGTTTATGACGAGGTATCGCGACAGACTGCGGTGTTTGTCGAGGATCTTACGTTCGACATCAAGGATTTGTGAGCGATTGTCGAGTTTGTGGTAAGTACCAATATAACTTGGTGTTTTATCGATATTTTGTGAAGGATCATCTAGGGAAAAGTTGATCTGATCATTGATGTTGTTTATTCTGAGAGTTTGAAGGTTTTTGTCAATGGGAACAGTAGATATGTCGAGGGAAACAGGAGATTCGTCGAGGGAAACAGGAGATTCGTCGAGGGAAACATCAGATTCGTCGAGAGAAATTGTAGATCTACGTGGAGCTGTGTAAGTGATCGAGGATTAAGCATTAAGAGCTGTCAGTAAAGTTATGTCTGTGAATCACAGGTGAGTGCGTGACCGTAGCTAAGTCTAGGGTTATTTTCTTGCATTAGATTTCTTGTCTTTGATGTGTGTGCATGTTGCGTGTCATGGTTAATATGTAGGACGCACATTATGGTCTTGTTGATTGATCTACGGTTGATTGTACAATCACTCGATGAATTTGGAAATATGAAAGTAAATGACTTGCAGTTTTTGACTATGTGAATCGAAGTGTTTGATTATAATTCTATGAATATGGCCTAGTGAGACGGGACGACCGCTCCATTAAGCAATTCATTGCTTACTCTTCTTTTTGGATGCAGGAGAAGATAATGATACTTGTGGCTGAACCAGCTCGTGAGGACTAAGGCACAAAAAGGAAGGATGATGGATTTATGATGGATGTTTAGGTAGTTTTATGTTGGATTTATGTGAAGGTCTAGTTATGAAAACGATGTTGTACTAGACCCACTATTTTAATCCTAATAATTCACTTTATGCATGCTTCTGTCGAATTTAAAGAACAAACGCTGAGAATGTTAAAGGAAAATCGAAAATTGTTGGAAAACGCCTAAATGTAAAATTGAGAAAATTGACTTAGGGTGTTTCAGTTTGGTATCAGAGCGTGTTCAGCATAGTTGGGTTAATTGGGTTAAATTCATCCTTCCAATGCCAAGGTCTCACGGTAAGTCTGGTTTATGAAGCTAAGTTAGTGTGGAAAACTAACTTAGTAAAGGCTTCGGTAAATGCAGATGGCCAAATGTAATAGAAGAATCGTTGTAAGGAGGAATGTGATGGATGAAAACTTTGTTCAAGGTTCGGAAAGAAACACGAATTTTGAACGAGTTGAGAATGTGGCTGATGGTGCATTCGAGAATGTGGTTAATGCGGTTGGTGTGGTAGCTGCTGCCGGTGGTGCGGCTGGTGGTGGTGCTGATGCTTTCGGTAACGCCTAGGGTGCTGCTGCTCCAGAGGATTTTGGGCAAGTGATGGGTGTGCTGGAACAGATTTTGGCAAAGATTAGGGGCTATTGCGCCTACTCTGATGGTACCACCGCAAGCGATGGAACCGCCAGTGGCGAATGTGCCTCATGTAGTGAATCCACAAGTGGTGAATGGATCACCAGTGGCAAATGTGGAGGATGAAGTGATGTTGTCTAGGATCCCACCTTACCTTAAGGTGATGGATCAAATGCAGAACTTTGGTACTAAGTACTTCTGCGGTGGTGCAAAACCTATTGAGGCGGATGAGTGGAAAATTCAGATGGAAAGGAACTTTGCTTCGGTTCGTTGTCTGAACGAGTTCAAGAAGGACATTGTTGTCCACTACTTGGAAGGTGACACATATACATGGTGGGAAGGAGTGTGTGGAAGGTTAAGGAATCTGGATTGTTCGTGGGAAACTTTCCGTGAAGAATTTCGCACTAAGTACTTTCATCCAGAAGCTTTGGATAGGCTTGAAGGTGCCTTCTTAGATTTGCGTCAAGGTACCAAAAATATGAGGGAGTATGACGCTAAGTTCAACAGTCTCAAGAAGTATGGTGGACGTGAGCTTGAGGACGAGGGTGTCCAAGTTCGACGGTTTATGTGTGGGCTGCAGATTGAGCTCCAAAACCGCTGCCTTGTTCGCAACTATGAGACTGTTGCTAAACTAGTGGAGAAGGCAGCTATGCTGGAAAGTGGAATGGAAGAGGAAGCCAAGTTGTTGGGTAAAAAATCGCTTCTAAAGGTGATACCACAAAGGGAAACCCGGAGATGGTGCTGGACAGAAGAAAGGTTGGGTGAAAAAGTCCTTCTCGCGAAATTCATCCGGTGGACGTTGACCTTGTGGAAATTGTGAAAAATGCACTTTGGTGAGTGTAAGGTTGGAATATGCTTCAAATGTGGTAGCAAGGATCACAGGGCCAATGTGTGCCCAAAGAGGGAGAAGGTGTGTTTCAATTGCGGTGAACAGGGACACATTAGACCGAATTGTCCAAAGTTGGTGCAGCAAACTGGGAAACGAGCAAATGAGGAGCTTCCACTACCGCCAAAGATCGAAGCAATCATGCCGCAGATGTATGCGATGGCTGAGGAGTCCGATAAGCCAAGCACTTCTCGTCCGATCACTAGTAATTCCTATCACTTACCTAAGTAAATTTCTGTGTGAAATTTGAGTGTTGCATATTCGGAATAGATTTTTTACGATTCTAGATGAATGCGTAAGGCTATTTTCATGGGTGGTATGGTAACCCATGTTATGTTTGATTCTTGAACAACTCACTTTTTTTTTAGTCCGAAAATGACTTGAAAAGGTTGTTTCCAAAAGGAACATAGGAGCGTCTTTGGATTAGTCAAGGCAGCTGGTGGACAAGTGATGATGTCCTAAGGAAAGGTCTGAAAGATTTCCGTGATGATTTGCGGAGTGGATATGCCAGCAGACTTGGTGATTTTTCAAATAAAGTCATATTATGTGATCCTTGGAATGGATTGGCTTGGAAAGCACAAGGCAAATATAGATTGTCATCGAGGGATAGTGAATTTTGAGACGCCAAAAGGGATGTTGGTTTACCAAGGAATTAGACCAACGTCCGGAAGTTTGATTGTCTCGGCGATTCAAGCTGAGCAAATGATGGAGAAGGGATGTGAAGCTTCCATAACCACGATCACTACAATGGAAGTTGGATCAGAGGTGGTACTTGAGAATATTCTGGTTGTGCAGTAATATGACGACGTGTTCAGAGCTTTAAATGGATTGCCACCATCACGTTTAGATATGTTTACTAATGAACTTGAGCCTGGTACATGTCCAATCTCTAAATCTCCATATCGGATGGCACCAGCAGTGATGGCTGAGTTGAAAAAGTAGGTAAGTGAGCTGATGGAGAAAGGAATTGTAAGACCGAGTAGTTAACCACTGGGTGCACTGGTTCTCTTTGTGAAGAAGAAAGATAGAAGGTTTCGACTTTGCATTGATTATCGCGGATTAAACCGAGTGACAGTAAAGAAAAAGTATCCTCTTCCAAAGATTGACGAGTTGTTGGACCAACTCTAAGGTCAACTTGTTTTCAATAGTGGATTTGGCCTCAGGTTACCATGAGATACTGATAGAAGAGTCGGATATCCGAAAGACGACCTTTTGGACAAGGTACATGCACTATGACTTTGTTGTTATGCCGTTCGGGCTGACGAATGCTCCTATAGCTTTCATGAAACTCATGAAAAATGTATTCAGGGAATACTTGGACGAGTTCGTGATCAGCTTTATAGAAGATATCTTGGTTTACTCAAAGAATCCGGAGGATCACGCGGTTCACCTGAGGGAGCATAAACTATTTGCCTAGCTTAGCATTTGTAGCTTTTGGCAAAGGCAGATCGCATTCTTGGGCCATGTGGTCTCGTACAAAGGTGTGTCTGTGGATCCAGAAAAGATTAAGTCAATCAAGGACTGGCCAAAGCCAAGAATGCTTCAGAGATAAGGAGTTTTTTCGGATTGGCAAGCTATTATCGATGGTTTGTTAAGGGATTTGCGAGTATGGCTCAGCCAATGACTCGACTAACAGGGAAAGAAACCGTTTGTGTGGACAGAAAATTGTGAAAAGCGTATCTTGAAGCTGAAAGAAATGCTTATGAGTACTCTGGTGTTCGCTTGGCTGGAGCCGAACATTACTTTTGTGGTATACAGGGATGCATCAAGGACATGTTTACATTGTGTGCTAATGTAACAAGGGAAAGTGATTGCTTATGCATCAAAGCACGAAGGAAACTACCCTACTCACGATCTTGAGATGGCGCCAGTGGTGTTCGCCTTGAAAATTTGGCGTTCTTACCTCTATGGTGGGAAAATTCAGATCTTCACGGATCATAAAAGTTTGAAGTATATCTTCACTCATCCGGAGCTGAACTTACAGCAACGACGTTGGATGGAGTTAGTAGCAGACTACGATCTTGAGATTGCTTACCATGCGGGTAAAGCAAATTTAGTGGCGGATGGACTAAGCCGAAAGAGAATGGCTGTGGATGCTGAGAAAGACATTGAAGTCTTGGTTAACATTATGGGAACTTGCGTTTAGCAGCCTTGTTTGACGAATTGGAATTGTTGGGCTTAGGTGCTGCAGACCAAGCTAATTTGCTAAGTTGTGTTTGGTTGGCACAAGAGAAGGACGAGGATCTTATCAAATTGTCGAAGAATGATAAGACCGAATGTCAGATTTCGAACAATGGAACCATTTTGTTGAATGGTCGAGTGTGTGTTCCAAAAGATCAAAATTTTTGGGAAAAGATTCTTAACGAAGCACATCAGTCAAAGTTTTTGATACACCCGGGCTCCACAAAAATGTTTCGAGACTTGAAGCGGTATTGCCATTGGAAAGGTATGAAAACTTATGTTGCTAAGTGGGTGGCTGGATGTCAGACATGTAATCTGGTTAAGGCCGAACATCAGAATCCGGCTGGATTGTTACGAAGTTTACTGATTCCCGAATGGAAGTGGGATGTGATCACGATGGATTTTATCACTGAATTGCCATTATGTGATAAGAAAGATGCGATTTGGGTCGTTGTGGATCGGCTAACTAAGTCTCCACACTTCCTTGCAGTGAATAGGAAGGATAATGCGGAGAAACTCACAGAGTTGTATGTGAAAGAGATCATTAGGTTACATGGTGTACCGGCAAGTAGTGTCAGATCGTGACTCAAAGTTTACATCAGCGTTTTGGAGGGTGCTATAGAAAAGGTTTGGAACAAAAGTCCACATGAGTACAGTCCGAACGAACAATTCATACACTTGAGGATTTGTTGCGAGCAAGTGTGTTGGATTGGGGTGGTAAGTGGGAAGAACACTTACCCTTAACTGAATTTGCTTATAACAATAGTTATCAAGCAAGCATTGGGATGTCACCCTTTGAGGCATTGTATGGACGACCATGCTAACGCCCCTATGTTGGACACAAGTGGGCAGTGCAGTGGTGTTATGGTCGAGAATTTGTGGACGAAACAACAGAAAGAATCAAACTCTTAAAGATCAAGACGAAAGAAGCTCAGGATCGACAAAAGAGCTATGGGGACAAGCGCCGTAGGGAATTGGAATTCCAAGTTGGAGATATGATTTATCTCAAAACAATCACTTACAAGGGTAAGGATTGTGCTGCTTTGAACACAAAGCTAAGTCCGAGGTATATGGAACCGTTTCGGATTTTGAAAAGGATCGGTCAAGTGGCTTATAGGTTGGAATTACAACAAGAATTGAAAGCTTTTCACAAAGTGTTCCACGTGTCTATGCTAAGAAAATATGTGACATACAGTGAGAATGTCATATCTGAACCTCCGCCGGATTTGCAAGAAAATATGACAATTGTTGGGAGACCGATTTAGGTTATTGGAACAAAGTTGAGGACGTACCAAAGGAAAACAGTCAAGTTGATTAAACTTGTTTGAGACTGCGATGAACAAGAGAAAACAACTTGGGAACCGGAAGAAGTGATGAAAGTGAACTTCCGAAAGTGGTTTGACAAGAAGATAGTGACTAAGAGAAAAGCTTAGATTCGAGGACAAATCTATTCTGAGTGGGAGAGAGTTGTAACACCCATATCCGATGATTTTTTCGAGGAACGTCGAGATTTAAGAGGATGGTCTGAGGATCATCGAGGAAAAGTGAAGTTTGGTCGAAGTTGGTCGACAAATATCCAAATTATCGAGGAAAAGTAAGTTTGGACATGGATTTTTGATAAATCCGCGTGGTTGGTCGAGTGACTCACGTTTGGATAAGATTTGGTTTGGACAAAGTGGAAATATTCGGACAAAGTTGGATAATCTTCGGACGGATATGGATATGTTCGAACAAGATGGATAATGTCCTATGAAGATAAGGAATATTCGGATGGAATAAAAAATGGTCGAGGATTCATGGGCCGACAACGAGGATCCATGAGCCAATGTCGAGTAATGATGGGCATGTCGAGGAATGTTGGACCAATGTCGAGGACTGATGGGCCAACGTCGATGATCCATGAGCCAATTTCGAGGAATGTTCGGCTCAGCCATGTTTAGGTGATTAGGGTAGATTATTAGGGTAAATAATCACATAACTTTAATTTATAAAATAACATATGATCGCCTCTAACCCTAAAAACACTTAGGAACCTCTGAAAGAACCCTAGGTGCGACTATGTCAAGTTTCTGCTGTCGATTGTCGAAGAACAATGAGGATTTGTCTTTTGCAATCGAGGATTGACGTGGTTGGGCGAGGATCTGTAGTGGACTTCGGGTGAGTACCGATTTATTTAGTGTTATCGATATTTTTGTTAAGTATCATCGAAGGAAACGATAACCTAATCGCAGGTGATTGTTTATGACAAGGTATCGCGACAGACTGCAGGGTTTTGTCGAGGAACTTACGTTCGACATCGAGGATCTGTGACCGACTGTCGAGTTTGTGGTAAGTATCGATATACCTTGGTGATTTATCTATATTTTGTGAAGGATGATCGAGGAAAAAGTTTATATGATCGATGATGTTGTTTATTCTAATAGTTTGAAGGTTTCGGTCAAAGGGAACGGTCGATCTGTCGAGGGAAACAGCAGATTCATCAAGGGAAATTGTAGATCTGCGTGGACCGGTGTAAGTAATCGAGGATTAAGCATCAAGAGGTGTTAGAAACCTATGTCCGTGAATCACAGGTGAGTTCATGAGCGTGGCTATGTCTAGGGTTATTTTCTTGCATTAGATTTCTTGTCTTTGATGTTTGTGCTTGTTGCTTGTCATGGTTAATATGTAAGACACGTATTATGGTCTTGTTGATTGATCTACGGCTGATCGTACAATCACTTGATGAATGTGGAAATATGAAAGTAAATGACTTGCATTTTTGACTATGTGAATCAAAGTGTTTTATTATAATTCTATGACTATGGCCTGGTGAGACGGGACGACCACTCCACTAAGCAATTTGTTGCTTTACGCCTCCTTTTGGATGCAGGAGAAGATAATTATACTTGTGGCTGAACTAGCTCATGACGTCTAAGGCACGAAAGGGAAGGATGGTGGATTTATGATGGATGTTTGGATAGTTTTATGTTCTATTTATGTTAAGGTCTAGTTATGGAAACGATGTTGTACTAGAACCTCTATTTTAATCCTTATAATTCAGTTTATGCATGCTTCTGTCGGATTTAAAGAACGAACGCAGAGAATGTTAAAGAAAAATCGAAAATTGTTGGAAAACGCCTAAGTATATAATTGAGAAAATTGACGTAGGGTATTTCAGTCTTCTCCTGAGCAATCTCCATCAACTACAAGGTCTTCTACTGAGCACTCTTCAGCAGCAAAAAAGTCAACATCGATTCCTACTTCTCCAATAAATAATCCTACAACATATCCAAATTCTTCTCCTCAGCATCCTCCACCACCAAAAAAGTCTCCTAAAAGAAAAGCACCTCCAACTTCTCCTCTTCGGAAATCATTAGTATTTTCCTTCAACTCTTCTCTAAGTTAAGAAAGCTTGATATCTGAAATGTTTGTGGAACTTGTTTTTTTTTCACTCTCGATATCGCAGCGTAATGTCGTCAACGTCAAGGAGAATCAGAAGTGCAAGCTGATGGATATCACCGGTAAAAAAGGGTTGTTGCAGAAGCCAATGGGCTTAAAACAACCCAAAACAAGTTGTTCACTTCGTTACTCTTGGGCCAAATGCAGTTCGGGTTTGGGTTGATGTGTTGAAGATAAAAAATGTAGCAGTGTGGAGCTCATCTTCTGAGATCGAGACTATGGTAGATGCATTTGGGTCATCTATTGCATGGCCAGAGGACAAAGTGGTAATGTACTGAACTAAAGTCTCAGAAATGGTCGGTTAAACGTGTTGCTTTTTAGTTCCTTTTTTTTTTGATTCCAAGACATGGTTGCTATGTTAAGACTTTTGTGTGTCTTGCTGCTTGGTTATGTCGGCATGTTGTTATGTTGAAGTAAGGACGTCAGTGTGTGTTGCTATTTGGTTTTGTGTATTGTACTTGAGGGTTTCGTTAGTAATGGATAATATTTGGTTTCAATAATTTTGTTAATATGACTCCTAATTCAGGTAACAAATAGAATCAAAAATATTGCATGAACAATATGGCATTAGAAAAGTTAAATAGCTCCAACAACAATGATACGACTCGCATTGAAAGCAAACCAGATCCAATACGGCTTTAAGAAAAAGAGCCACTAGAAAAAATGAAATGGCAAAAGTATTGTGCCACAATAAATTTTAAAAGGGCAAAATATTAGAGCCACTATAAATTACAAAAATTGCAATAATAGGCTGTTATTATAAATTGTGTAATAGCAAATTATTTCGTGCTATTATAGATTACCATATAATAGTAGGAAAAAGTTACGCTATTGTAGGGGTTGGGGGGGGGGGATTCTAAGATAGATCCTCATATCACAACCAACATTAAAACGATGTAATAGGCTTATTGTAGCGTTTTCTCAACGCTAACAATGTGCATTTTTCTTGTAGTGATGGTTTATGATTCTTTTTCTTATTTTACAGGATTTCGTGCTTGTTAAGGAAAAGATAGAGTTTCTGAGCATAAATGAGATTAATCAGCATTAGAAGAGGAAAAGAGAAGAGACGACAATTGATCGGTGCATATGTGCAACCGATTGGTTGGGAAGACTTCAAGAACCAATCAGTTGATGTATTTTTAAAAAATATATATATTTTCTTGACTTTTACGGCTTCTCTCTTGTATTATAAATACTTGGCTTCGTCCACAGCAGCCGCAAAGAAATTTTGAGTGCGAAATACTTTGTGAGACTTTATCTTTTATATTTAGAGATTTCTCAAACCTTTTATATTTTGCAATTCAATTATATGTTATTTGATGTTTATTATATCTATGCCTGAGTAATCACATGTTGGGTTAGGTTTCTTATAGGATGTTTAGCGAACTATGATATTGTTGTGAGAAATGTTTTACCCTAAACGATTACCACAAGTGTACGATACACCGTTGTACTACTTAGAGATCCAATCCACAAGAACCAAAACAACTGCACTACGAACTATAACAATTAAAACTTAGCTAGGACAAGAAAATAATGATTTTTGTTTTATTTTCTTTTTAACAAAAGAAATAAATAAAAACAAGAGATAGATTGTTAGGCACTCAGGAAATCACCTAAGATTTCTAAACAAGCAAACATGCATACATGTGAGAAAGCATTAAATCCGATCTCAAACTTAATTATTAATGTTAGCTACCCAACGTCCGTTGTAATAGCGTACTAAGCTAAACAATCCTAAACAGAAACTCTCGTTTACTATCTAAGTTTTAATAGCTAGCATTAAGAAAATGATCAATATGTTTACAAGGATTCTACTAACTCCAGTTGCGCAGAGGTGGACCAGAAAAAGTCAGTTATTCAATGAAAAATGCATTAAGAAAAATATTTGGGTTATTATAATATATTTTATGGTCCAAGTGAAAAGAAGATTATGCATGCATCAATTGGTTAGTGTCTCAATGTAATTATGCATAATGATTTCCATCCTAGGTTTTCAGGATAACCCTTAACACATGAGTCACCTTAAGTGCTCTCTTACCAAGACCATAGCATATTCAATATTCTCTCTGTGAGAATGCACATACTTTCTAATTGAATGTTAAAAAGTTAAGTTGATTGAATTCGAGAGTTCCTTGTGATCTCGGGATTCAGAGTATGGGATCATGATTAAGTACAAAAAGTGAGGAGTTGTGCAGCATATTTAAGACGAATGGAGTCCCTGTTGATTACTTGATGTGCAAGCTCTTTAACTTCTCTTTGAGCGATAAGTCGAGTAAGTGGTTTAAGTCGTTACCTCCAGCCTCAATTACTTCATGGAGCCAGTGTAAAGCATTATTCTTGAATCTTTTTTACACTAAGTCCAAGATGACGATGCTCATGAACAAGATCATCATGTTCCAGTAAGGAGCAACATAGTGCTTTTGTGAAGGTTGGGAAAGACTCATCATGGCTTCTCTGATGACTACTTGATGAACATCTTCTACAATGAAGTTGAGGAACAGTACAAGATGGCTCTTGATAGAGCGAGTAGTGGCGACTTTTATGCTAACACTGTGGGATAAGCTAACACTCTGATCAACAATTTAGCTGCAAGCAATAGTAATCACTGCCAAGAGTATGACATATCACATCATGTCAAGAGTGTCAAGTCACAGAGATTTGAGGAGCTGAATGCCAAGATTGATCGACTTATGATGATGGAACAGAATAGAGGATATCTAGCGCCTTACCCATTTCACTCTAATGAGCCACATCCCTAGGAGAACAAGTTTGAGCTCATGATGCAGAAAATGTTAGATGTGCACGAAAAACATGCCCAAGAGGTGGAAAGGAGGATGGATAACATGTACATCAAGCTAAATAGGAAATTCGAGAGTTTGCCATCTCGCGTTAAATCTATTGATAAGTGGGCTTCTTAGATTACTTCATGTTCAAGGCCTAACGAGTATGTTAATGCCATAAAACTCAAATGGGTTAAGAAGCTAGATCCAGAGATGAGAACCAATCGGTACAACCTCACAACCGATCGGTTATGCCCATCTTTGTAACTGATCAATACAGTCCTTCAACCAGTCAGTTAGAATCCATCTTCTGTAACCAATCAGTACAGCTCTATAACTGATCAGTTTGAAGAGGCTTATGTGGGTTCAGCTGATACATATATTTAAGAAAAGAAAGCGTCTGACGAGTTAGCTAAAGTCAGCCCTATCCCATCCTATGTTCCTAAGATTCTTTTTCCACGTCGCTCGTTACAAGGATGTCTTGGGTTAAATCCCTGCAGTCAGTCCCTTTGAAGAAATGAAGAAGAATATCCCCTTGTACTATGAGGTTATAAGGATTTATATGAGTGGAGAATACAACTTGGAGGAGATTAAGGACCATTTGATTAAGGAGCTAAATGCCTTGAGAACACTCCCCAAAATCGAAGATCATGGCATATTTGTGGTGCCATGTTCAATCTTAGGAGCGAGTTTCGAAAACTTTCCCTGCGACATTTGATCTAGTGTAATTGTTATGTCCATGGCGATGATAAAGAATTTGGAGATTACTAATATCAAAGACCCTCCTTGTTCTCTCACTTTGGCAAATTCTTCCACCACATCTCAACAAGGCTTTATTCGAGTTGGGAATTCATGGGTTCCTACCAATTTTCATGTTATGGAAATGAGCCAAGGTTCTTATATGTCTTTGATACTTGGGAGACATTTCCTCTCAACAGTTGGTCTAGTAATATATTTGCCTAATAAGAGGGTCGCCTTCGAGAATGTGGAAAAGAAGGTATTTTACAACGCAATCCCTACCAAGATGACGTTACACATGCCTCGTGTCTCGCTATAGACGATATAAGGACCTTGGATGCCATGAAAAAGGAGGAAATTGGTGATAAGAATGAGATCAGTGAAGTCCTAGATGGAGACACTCATTCTTCTGTAAAGACATCCAAGAAGATCAAGAGAATAGGCAAGCCAGAGATTGAGATGGAGATTGGAGATTCTCATGTAATCTTAGTTCCGCAAAGATGTGTTGGAGACACCATAGAGTATACAGTGCGGTTTAAAGGGATATTGAAGCCTTTCTCTAAAATGAAAGCCATCTTCACTCTGAAGTTAAAAGAGAAAAACCAAAAAGAAATGGATGGCATGATGTGCAAGGTTATAGATCTTAAGATGATTGATTGGAGAGCTTTTTCTGAAACAAGTTCTCATTCTCACTCCGCCACGAGCCCTTCCATTCACAATTCATCTAGCTCTGATGGCCATCATCATTAGTCAGACCCCAGATCAGACCGCACAAGACGTCAAGTAGGCCAGCCATACAACTCAAATGAGTGAGCATTTAAGGCAGCAACCGATCGGTGCTTGGGTACCACCGATCGGTAAGAAGCATGTTAGAAAACCTATCGTTTGCACTTGTGCACCGATCGGTTGGGACTTCATTCCAAACTCAATTATCCTTTGTACTTAATTATCTTTTGTAAAATTTTTGAAAATTTCACTTACCATTTTTCCTTGTTTATACACCAGAACAATGTAATTTAAATCAAGGGGAAGGATACGAATGTACTAATGTTTGGTCATTTTGGTTATATTGTCATAATTTTATGAAGCCGTTTTTAGTAAAATTGGTACTATCAGCTTTTCTGGCAATTTGCTTTGGGACGACCTTTAAACAACCTATTCGACACGATGTTTGAAATGGAGCTGAAGTTTAGAACGACCATAAGTAGACACAATAATCAGGAAATTCCCTATCACTTTAAACTTGAACGATTTGAACTTAGCCTTATCTAGTGGGACATCAAATTTGGGCTTAATTTATCTTACTTAGGGGCTTGGTAATCATGTTATGGATTAGATATTCTGAGGTAAACCTTGTTTTGCCACTCTTTTGACATCTGAATAGTTAGGCTCATTTTTAGTCTACTACTACACCTTGCACCGTAACCCTTTGTTCATACCCCATGCATTCTTTTAATCATAGTCATTATGTGCATTCATGAGTATACGGACCAACATAGCTAACATTTCAATAGAATTAGGGATGTCAGACATATGATTTTGGGATGATTAGTAAGTTTCTGTACAATTAAGTCTTACTCACATATTTTCTGGGTTTACTTAGAGAATTTTAGAGAGTTATGAAATTTGTTTTGATGCTTCATTTTGTATGACGAGAACCGGTTCCACCGCTTCTCACTTGTAGTTAAAAAAAATCAGAAATTGTGAGGAAAGGAGAAGAGAAGAAACCAGAAATTAGTGTTTCAATGAAAAATGCATCAAGAGAATTCTATGGCTTATTATAAGGTTTTGAGATATACTAGATGGTCTGAATGAACGGAAAGCTATGTATGCATCAATTTTTCTATGTCTCACTATGATTATGCATAATAATTTGCATCCTAGATTGTTAGGGTAGCCCTAATCACATGAGTCACCTTACATGCTTCCCTTACCAAGACCATAACATTTTCAATATTCCCTTTGTGAGAGTGCATGCACTTTCTAATTGAATGTTAAAAGGTTATTTTCATTACCTTCGAGAGTTACTTGTGATTTCGAAATTCAGAGTATGAGATATTGCTATACTCATGGTTAAGTAAAAAAAGTAGGTTTTACTCTGACATGGTTTTGATGCACTTCACGGAAGGAAGATCCATTGTAAGTTATGTTGCTAGCTCCTGTTATTCGAACCGTCTCTCTGAGTTCAAATTCTTTATTGTTCTTGCTTGGGTGAATAAGTTAACCCCTATTTTTACTGGGTTTTAACCATTGTTTTGATATATGTTTTGAGTATTTTCTTGAGTTGAAGTGTGTTTCTAGTGTCTTTTAGTAGTTTCTTGAGTCTTGACAGGTTTTGGAATGTTTTAGAATAAATGGAGAGTTTTTGATAATTTTGGATGATTGGAGATGTAGGATCGCGTAGAAGCATCATAATCAAACGTTTGGACTTGAATGGAAGATTTACTACTGTTGGATCTTCTTCATATTTGAACACAAGATATAAGAGGATGTTAACTTTAGTTTTCAAGTTTTTGAAGGAAACTAATGGTGAGATCAAAAATTTTGGTCATTCAACCGACCAGTGGTCATCCAAAACCGACTGGTTAAAGACGGGGCTCTCAACCGATTGGTGCAGATCCAAAACGATATGTTAGCGGAACTTTAAGTCGTGAATTTAAAAGCCCAAAATGAGCCCAAGTCATCCAGAGCTCAACCCCTTCACTATAAAAACCCAAGACTTAGGTTCAACCTCTTTATTCATATTTAATGCTCTGTAATACTTTGGGAGAAGATTAGATACTCTTGAACCTCTTTGGAAAAAAAATTTAAACCCTATTCTATTTCAATTTGCAGTTCAATTATGTTTCTATCAACTTTGATTTCTTTGTTGTTTGTGTCTAAGGTTGACTAGTTCTTTATTGCGTTTTAGGGTTTCCAGTAGGATGTTTAGAGAAGTATGATAAGCATGTTTAGATTGAGAATGATTCTTATATTCATCGCCTTTGTTGTTTATAATGCTTATCTTAGAAGAGAGTCTAGATATTGTTTTTAGATGTTTCTGGATAATGAAATATTGAAATCTAGCCTAGGTGAATGTTAACCCCTATTTTTACTGAATTTTTGTGTCCTTATTACGACTAATCTTGTATCTTTTCATCAAAAAAAGATAGTTTTTGAGTCGTTTTGTGTTTTTGCAAGAAAATAGGCTTGGAGGACGAAATGAAGAGATATGCGTATAAAATGGACTTCAAGTGGATAAAATGGGCTTCAAATGGACCAAGAGAAGAAAATCTTGGAGGCGAGAATCGATCGGTTGCACTTTGCACTGATCGGTTGTGAAGACTTGAAGAACCGATCTGTTGCACTTTGCACCGATCTCTTTGGGAAAATTTCCATTTTTCTCATTATTAGGGTTTCTCACTTGTACTATAATTAGAGAGTTCACATACACGACCTAATCATCTAGCCTCCAAGAGAAATACACCTTGTAATACATTTAAATTTCTTTTTAGATTTTTATTTATGCTTTAGTAGTTTATTAGTAATTGAATTATGAGTTGTTCATTCTTTTCTTTCTTATCTTCTACTATGTCTGAGTAATTCTCTGTTCAGTTGTTGGGTGTCTAATAAAATGTTTTAGATGGGTACTTATGCATGTTATTATTGAGAATGATGTTTGAATTCTTCGTCTAGGTTGTTTATAATGTTTATATTAGACGGAAGTCTAGATATTGCCTTTTATGTTTCTAGACAACGACAATTGGTAAAAGCATTAGAATCAAAACCTAGGTGAGCAAGGTATCTCTAGACAATAGCAGGGTGTAGAAACCTTGTGAACATATCAATCCATCACTTAAAGTTTGCTAATAATCTTGATAATAAATGGAAGTTTTTAGGGATTAGTAATTTTAACTAGAGCAATAGGGTAATTAATAGTAATAGTTATGATTGAGTTCGAGAATGGATCTTTAATGCTTTCTCGTAATGATGCATGCTTGTTTGTTTAGAAATCTTAAAGGACTCCCTATCACCCAACCTATCTATCCATTGTTTTTATTATTTATTTATTTGTTACAAAACCAAACAAAAGTAATATTTATTGTCCTACCTAAGTTTTGATTGTTATAATCCATAATGTAGTCTTTTGGGTCCTTGTGGATTCGATCCCTAAATACTACATTGATGTTATCGTATACTTGCGGTATAACTTAGTATAAAACTTACACTCAACAAGTTTTTGGCGCTGTTGCCAGGGACCATAAAACAAGTGTCTTTGCATTTGTAGTTAAATTTTGTTAAGGATTTTTATTTTGCTTTTATATTTTATCTTATACTTATTACTCTTGCTTCTTGGTTGTAATGAAGGTTTATGAATCGACGGAGCCACGGTTCTGACATTTTGCTACAACCAGACAAAGTCGAATTTGCGAGAATCGAACGTTTGGGTCAGATCCAAAAAATCAGAATAATGGAAAATGTTGCTGGTGTTAATGGTAATGTCGAGAGATCGATTTTGAAGCTAATCGTTGCACGTCAACCACCGATCGATTATGAACCTGTTGAAAAACCAATCAGTTACCATAATTAATTGACGGTTTGAGAGTGGTCACTGAACCCCCTGAGGCTACTTTGGGAGATGACAATTCTTAATTGGTTCAACATTTGTAGAACCGATATCCATCCCCCTTTACCTCAAAGACAAGACTATTGGAACGACCCTTCGATGATTCAGTTGGTGAAGCAATCGATCTCCAATTGTCTTTCTCATGAAAACCTGATAGAGCATGTGCACAATTTATAGGATCTTTGTAGCACATCAAGGGTGAATGGAGTTTCTCGAGACTACCAAACTTGACCTTTTTCTATTTTTCCTTGGGAGACAAAGTTGCGAGATGGATGAGACTTCTAGAGCCGGGTTCCATCACCGCTTGGGAGCTGTGTTGCGATCAATTCATCAATCTCTTATACCCAAATTACGGGACTACTCAGTTGAATAGCAAGATCTCCATGTTCCAATAGACGGCGAACGAATTATTCTTCGAAATGTGGTATCGTTTTCGAGGGTATTTGAAGGATTTCCCACATCATGGGTACGATCTGGAGAATTTGATGCATATCTTCTATCATGAAGCCTCAGAGAAGGTCCATATGGCTCTTGACACGCCAAGTCAAAGGAACTTTGCTACCAACACCGTTGTGAGGCTAGTATCATCATCGAGAATTTAGCCATGAGCAATAGCAACCACTGTCTGAAGTAGGATAGATTGAAGAAGGTTGCTATCAACAGTGTTGAGAGAAGTGAGTACCACGAGCTGAAGGAAAAGGTTAAAGCTGATGATGGGGTTTGATGATCCGTACCGGTCTAGATTCCACTGTCGGATCCTCTCTCAAATCCGATGGTAACTCCGGCCGTAACACGTCCTTATCGGATAAGCACTTCCATAGCTGGGATGCGTGAAAGACATTATGGAAAGCGTCCATCTCCTCAGGCAACTCCAATTTGTATGCGACTTGTCCAACTCGCTCCAACATGGTTAATGGGCCAATATACCTCACGTCCAGTTTCCCTTTTCTCAAAGTTCTTGTCCTTCCTTTGAACATGACCATCTTCAAGTATACTTGATCTCCCACCGAATACTCGATGTTTTTCCTTCTGTTGTCCGTGTAGCTTGTCTGCCTATCTTGTGCTTCCTTTATCTTTCGTTAAATTACTCGGATCTTGTTTGTTGTTTCTTGCACTATGTACCCCACCAATGAGGCTTCGCTCCCCCACCTGTGTCCACCATAGTGGAGTTCGACATTGTAACATCCCTGTACCACTCTAAGACTTAAGAATGATGGAGGGTGCACAAGAGGGCGTGCACCAAGGCTGACTCAACTAAAATTCCCACACGTAGTAGGCACCCCCGTCTAATCACTCGTAGTATCGCCATATCCTCATTGACTATTAGGCTTTTCAACCCTTCTATGCTTCTAAGGAAGTTGTACCAGTCCGGACTAGACTTCATATCATTAACACTCCTATCTTTTGAACAACTATCTTTCATACACTATATACTTAGCCTTAAAACTTATAAATCCTTATACGTGGTGGCGACCCATAAAACATATATAATACAAACTAATCATTCTTCACTTCTACCCTTCAATATACACCAACTGTCCTAATGTCCCAATGAATCCCTCTAAGGCTCAATTCCCTCTATGGCTACCTGAAAAACAAATGGTGGAATCATAAGTAACGGTGTGCAATGCTACTTAGTGAGACGGGCCCTGCATAAAACATTATTAGTCTACCCAACCCCATCCCCAACTATATGCCTTAGTCTTTGTTCCCTCACCATAGCTACGTGCCTCGGAATGCATACCTGCTACAGAACTCGGAGTTCTTTCACATTTCTCTGATCGCCTTGGTTTCGCTCACCTTAGCCCTTTCTAAGTTTCTTGGACATGCGTTAGGGCATTCCTCACCCTCTACCTTACTTCTGTCTATGGATCCACGGACGTGTTATCGTTGCCCTCTCTGCCCTAAGGGGTCCGGCCATCCAAATACACCAAGTCATAATGGAATGACTACGATGCTTTACTCACGTATATCCCATTTATATCCGCTAAGGGGCCTATAATTAGCCTCCTAATCAACGGCCAATCGTGAGAGGCACCAACGAAACACACCATACTGCCTTGCTCGCAGTTGGTCTTACCACACTGTTTTACTCACGGTTGGCATACTCAACTAATGTTAGGTCATTCATTGACTGGTATTCCGCTTTATGCTAAGTTCTTACTTAAGAACTATTCCAAACACACACTTCTGCCTAACATCGGACTTGCGCATATGAACTACATACTAGGCATAGCACATGCTACTAGCAATCTACGCATATCATGATATGCTATCAACCTAAGCATATCATACAATGCAAACAACCTAAGCATATGATACAATGCTAACAACCTAAGCATATCAAACAATGGAAACAACCTAAGAATATGATACAATGCTAACAACCTAAGCATATCACACAATGGTAACAACCTAAGAATATGATACAATGCTAACAACCTAAGCATATCACACAATGCTAACAACCTAAGCATATGATTATCTATTATCATTATGCTAAACATGATTAATCTTAAACATCATTGACAATTCACCATTAGCTTAATCATCATAGACTGATTATCATTAACCTAATCACGCAATGCTAACAACCTAAGCATATGATTATCAACCTAAGCATATCATACAATGCAAACAACCTAAGCATATGATACAATGCTAACAACCTAAGCATATCACACAATGGTAACAACCTAAGAATATGATACAATGCTAACAACCTAAGCATATCACACAATGCTAACAACCTAAGCATATGATTATCTATTATCATTATGCTAAACATGATTAATCTTAAACATCATTGACAATTCACCATTAGCTTAATCATCATAGACTAATTATCATTAACCTAATCATGCTTAACTAACCAGCATTATTCTTAGCATGCTTAAGTAATCATCATTATTATAATCATGTTTAATTAATCATCATTATTCTAATAATGCTTAACTAATCATCAATAACCTACCTACCCATCTTAACACATGCCACCTATATTCACGTGCATCGAGAACTCACCTCGGTTATGGGGGGTGATTGCGTAATTGTGTGTGTGTACCAACCGCTCTTTAGCTTCATCGTCGATGGCTCCTAAAACCTTGTACCGTAACTCCACCGTGGTTTGCTCCCTCAGTACTCGTCGGGTTTTCTTCGATCATTCTTCGGACAACACTAGGGAACCCTCGGATAACCTCTAGATGTCACGAGGAATATTTGATTACTCCTCGAACAACTCGTGGTTCTACTCGAACTCTTTGTCGGATGGCACCATCGAATTACTTCTTCAAACCACTCTCAGATCGTCTTCGGGGAAACACCTCTTCTTCTCGGTTGGAACTTCTTCTCCTCGGCTTCGTCTCTCGAATCCTTCTTTTGAAACGTGGACAGACTACTCTCGAACTAACTCTCTTTCTCTCTTGTAGGTGAGGATGCAAAATGAGAATGGGGTGGAAAATGAAGGTGAAGGCCTCGGTATTTATATAGGTGCTCAGGGTTCATGCGCGACAACAAGTGTTCGGGGGCAAGGTGACAAGTGTATACCTCCGACGACATGTGGTGGAAGCCTGGTGACAAGTGGACGCCACGGGTGACAAGTGTCCCGAGGCGAGGACAAGTGTCCTTATTCTAGCGATAAGTGTCGGAGCTCGAGGTGACAAGTGGCAAAGAAGGTTTCGAGACGCTTCTACAAGTTAGAGTCTACATGTGGCCCTATCGGGTGTCGCCATGTCATCTTTTTCTGGCGAGGTTCCTATCATTTAAACGGCATAAAACCGTTTATTCTGGTTTTCTAGCGAAAATTTTGGCGAAGGCATTGTTTCGGCGGAGATTCCGGCAACGTTACTATTCTGGCCAAGATTCCAGTGACATTGTTTCAGTGGCGTTACTGTTTCGGTACAGTCGATACCGTTCTAACATGTTTGGTACTATTTCGACACGGCGTATGGTTTGTGTCCGTGATCTGGTAATCTGCCTGCCCGTCTACGCATCTGTTCGACAGTATGATCATATGTCTGGTGTCCGTGCTCAACAATCTTACAGCCGCATGTTGTCCTGCAATCGACAGCTTGTTTTCATCTGGCCTTGTCTCCATCCGAATTCATTTGTGATCTTTGTTTGCATCTGCCAGTGTCGTTCATGCTTGACACCTCTGTCTTGCACTGTTCTCGTCCTTGTTCGAAGATTCCCCCGTCCGTGTTCGAGTCTGGTCATTTTTCTTTTTTCCTTGTCGTTTGTTTTTGATTTTTCTTCGAGGATTCCTTTTCTTTTCTCCTTTTAATGATTTTCATCAAAGCATTATTCTATTCTCAAAATTGTGGGTCGTTCGTCCTCGTTGCCCTTGCTTCTTTCCACGTTAACTTTGTTACCTGTCATTTTAGTCTATCTTTTTATTCTTTGAACAGGGTATTACATTCTCCCCTCTTTCATAGAATTCGTCCTCGAATTATGAGATGTAAAGAGAGTTCTTCCCTCTAATCCTTTTGCCCTTCAACTCTTCATTAGTGGTAAATATTTCTTCAGAACTTTTTTCTTATCTTCTTTTGGTTGTCTTTCCCTCTTGCCGACTTATTTCTTAATGGTTCCCCTAATGCCGAGTTACTCCCATTTTGTTTGAAAATCTAAGGCCTCCTTCCTTTGATTTTTCGTCTTTGTCTTCTACTTTCATAATTACTTACTGAATTTTCTCTTTCCGTTTCGTTATTTTTTTGGTTCTCGAGCTGGTCCGTTCTGATCTGTTCTCTACTCCTTTTTGTCGATTTATTTTATGGTAGTCTTTATCTCCTCATTCCTTGAGTACACACACATCCTGCTCATTACCTAGTTCACACAACCACAACCAAAATAATATGGTGTAATAATACAAAGTTATCTACCATCGATACACTTTGGTTTATTACCACACATATTAACATGAGTCTCGTTACATCCATAATTACATTCTACTTACAACGCGGATTTACTTGACCGCATACATCTTATTCATAGACCTATTTACAAATTTATTTACAATAGATACTACAGAAAGGTAGAGTTAAGCGCCCATCACTTACTTGCCCGATAGCTTAATAGCCTGCACAGGTTAAGGGTTTTTCCTAACTTTTCTAAGGTTATCTTTCTTCTCCTTCGCTTTCTCCATGCCTTCCGTCGACTAGTGTTGGTTGGGGGCAGATGGTCCGAGCGATTCCGAGTATCTTTGTGGACACATTGTGGCGTAGTGACCTTAACCCCCACAATTGTAGCATATCACTTACGGTTTTGCATAGGGACGATAATGTTGTACGTAGGGGCATGTATTTCGGTGGTTCCCTTCACTCCCGCATGTGAAACACTATGGAGTTACCCTCCATGGTTCTATTCTTCCTCCTCGAAGGCTCGATCTTCATTGCCATTCTGATTCCATAACTGTTTCCAAATAGAATCTTCACGCATTGGTAGTTCGGATGATTCTCCTACTTCATATGTGTAGTATACATTGTTCCTCGCATTTGATTCCATGCCATATTCCACATTTGAAACTTCTTAATTACCCAAGTTTGGGTTAACCCTTGTTGCATAAGGTAAGCCATGAAACCACATACCAGGTTCGAAAGTATATACAGGCATTACGTTGAAATTAGTGCACATTCCTTCGACTATATCTTCGTTCCCTTCTTGATGATTCTCTCCATCATCCTTCTTATCCCATGATGACCCTCCGTGAATTTCTTGATCGCGGTTTTCTCCATTCTCCAGTTTACTTGGGGTATCTCTTTTAATTTTGTTTCCACGCTTAGTTGACGCTCTACTGTTGGATGAGATTATGACGTACTCCGTGGAAGGTGGTCCATGTGGGCTCGCATACGTCGTATCTGGTGGTACTAGGTTGTAGGCTACATCGTGTCTTGGCACATAATATACCTTCTACAGGTATGCGTTGAACTCGCCGCTGAAAGAAGTGTTCTCCTCCGAGTCTGTGACATTTAGGGACATGGAGCTAAAATCCGGAGTGAGTAAGTCCTCCGATGTGAGCGGGTAATAAGGATTGACTTCGGGTTACCACGAACAATTTGAATCTGATTCGTAGAGAACTCCATCTGGGCCTTCAAACATGTACCCATCGCTATCTCTGTATAGATTTCCACTTCCGGGTTCGTATTCTCCCAATTCTTCTCCCTCCTCTTCCTCTTCTTCGGAATCGTCCGAGATAACTATTACACTACTAAATGGGGCATTGTTGCGATCTTCATGTCTTTCTACGGCGGGTTCTTCGGGTGCGGCTTCAGGGTTGTCTTCTTCACTCGAGTCAGTCTCGACAGAAACAAGGTCTCCACCCTCTTCTTTGATTCCCTCCAATGGCGTTACGGGTTCTGAATAGTTGGTACTATCTGGTTCCACCAAATCTTCCGTGGTTATGGTTTTATCGGAAGTCGTAGATGGGCTGGAGGACATGAATGATTTTGTCCCCGATCCTTCGAGTATTCTTTTCAAGCGTTCTGATGGTACTATGGAGTCTTATGAGCTACTTATCTCATATGGCTGACTATTTGACCTGATCTCAAGTCTGGTACTCAGAATTCTCTCCCCAACTCGTTTTCCCCAACCTCGAACACTCCGTCATGGTGGCATCTGCAAGATTTAATATGTGTGAGTCCTAAGAAAATGAAAAACAAATATCCCTCTATCCTATTTTATTCCCCACGTTGGGACATGTTGGTTTCCTACGGGTAGAAGTGAGACTCAATATTTACTCAATAAAACGTTGAAAACAAGGAAGTTTCGTGAGCATCAATTAACCATGCACTGATACCACCAAAAGTTACTACTTGTAACACCCATGTACCACTCTAAGACTTAAGAGTGATGGAGGGTGCACAAGAAGACGTGCACCAAGGCAGACTCAACTGGAATTCTCACACGTAGTAGGCACCCCCGTCGAATCACTCTTAGTATCGTCACTTCCTCATTAAGTATTAGGCTTTTCAACCCTTCTATCCCTCTGAGGATGTTGTGTTAGTCAGAACTAGACTTCATATGATTAACACTCCTCTCTTTTCAACAACTCTCTTTCATACACTATATACTTATCCTTAAAACTTATAAATCCTTATACGTGGTGGTGCCCCATAAAACATACATAATAGAAACTAATCTTTCTTCACTTCTACCCTTCAATCTACACCAACTGTCCTAATGTCCCAACAAATCCCTCTAAGGCTCAATTCCCTCTATGGCTACCTAAAAAACAAATGGTGGAATCATAAGTACCGCTGTGCAATGTTACTTAGCAGAACCAGCCTTGCATAAAACATCGTTAGTCTACCCAACACCAACCCCAACTATACTAAGCACTTAAACTCTAATAAGAGCATGCCTCCATCGTGTTTTTTTTTATCTATAACACAATTATACCATTAAAACTACTGCCACGCTATGTAGTCAGCCTCTTGCTTCACTTACTACCTGTTGGAAATCCTGAAATATGCCTTAGTCTTTGTTCCCTTACCATAGCTACGTGCCTCGGAACGCCTACCTGGCTACAGAATTCGGAGTTCTTTCACATTTCTCTGATCGCCTTGGTTTCGCTCACCTTAGCCCTTTCTAGGTTTCTTAGACATGTGTTACGGCATTCCTCACCCTCTACCTTACTTCTGTCTATGGATCCACGAACGTCTTATCGTTGCCCTCTCTGCCCTAAGGAGTCCGGCCATCCAAAGACACTAAGTTTTAATGGAATGACTATGATGCTTTACTCACATATATCCCGTTTAGATCCACTAAGGGGTTTACTTAGCCTCCTGATCAACGGGCAATCGTGAGAGGCGCCAACAAAACACATTACACTACCTGGCTCGCAGTTGGTCTTACCACACCATTTTACTCACGGTTGGCATACTCAACTAATGCTACATCATTCATTGACTGGCATTCAGTATCTGCTTCTTTACAGCCGGCATACCTTGTGATATGCTAATTTCTAACTCAAGAACTATTCCAAACACACAGTTCTGCCCAACCTAAGACTTGCGCATATGAACTACATACTAGGCATTGCACATGCTACTAGTAATCTACGCATATCATATAATGCTATCAACCTAAGCATATCAAACAATGCTAACAACCTAAGCATATGATACAATGCTAACAACCTAAGCATATCACGCAATGCTAGCAACCTAACCATATGATACAATGCTAACAACCTAAGCATATGATTATCTATTATCATTATCCTAAACATGATTAATCTTAAACATCATTGACAATTCAACATTAGCTTAACTAATCATGTTTAACTAATCATCATCATTCTAATCATGCTTAAGTAATCATCATTATTCTAATCATCATTATTCTAATCATGCTTAACTAATCATCAATAACCTAACTACCCATCCTAACATGTGCCACCTTTATTCACGTGCATCGAGAACTCACCTCGGTTATGCCCTATGATTGCCCAATCGTGTGTGTACCAACCGCTCTTTAGCTTCGTCGTCGATGGCTCCTAAAACCTTGTACCGTAACTCGTACCATGGTTCGTTCCCTTGAACCACAACGGGTTTTCTTCGGTCATTCTTCGGACAACACCGTGGAAACCTTGAATAACCTCTAGATGTCACAAGGAATGAATCGAGAATTTTGATTGATGCGCTTCTTTTAAGATTTCTTTCTTCAACTCTTGAATGTTGGGTACACAAACTCATCCATTTACCACAATCGTTCCATTGTTGGACGTTTGGTATTTTGATCCTTCATCATGCAATACCTTGTTCAGGTTTGCATAATTCTTTTGAGCCTCTAAGATACGCGTAAGTAGATCCGCTTGGTCCGCCACGTCCAAACCCAAGGGTTCTAAGTCGCAGGACAAGGCGTTGATGTGCAATGCACCGATCATATCTACTAGCGTTTCCCCTTCCTTGCTTGCTGCTACATTTGTTTGTCTCCTACTCAAAGCGTCCGAAACCGAGTTTGCCTTGCCCGGGTGATATGTGATATCCACGTCGTGATATGATCATGGACGCAAAGGCATTGGAGGATGCTCAAGAAGATGCTATACTCATTCCGGAAGGACCTATCACCCGATCTAAGGCAAGGAAGCTAGCTGGAGCTGTTCAACAAATACTTACGGACATTCGGATCAAGGAGGAACAACTCATGCACCCGATCCTCACCTCATTATCTTCGAATTCTTCTTGAGGTTTGATCGTTTGTGTAAGTTGCGTTGTACTCTTTTTCCTGTATACGGTTTTGTCCCAATGGGTTTTCCGTATAGAGGTTTTAACGAGGCAACCGGCTTACACCGTTTAACTCTTTGAAGGTTATTCATAGAAATATTATCGGTTTATCAAAGAGTCTTTCCGCAACTCTTTGACACAGCCATCGATCCGATCGATTGTGAGTGTCTTCTCGTGATAAGGGGCACAAAGATCTTCGGTGTAACAGCCACGCTTTGTCATCCTTCTCCTCGGATTCTCCAATCATCGTAGTCACACCTTTTCTATCATCATCTACTATCGTTTCTCTAAGGAACTACGAGTGATTCTCGTGCCATAGATCTCTCGGTGTGAACCTTTGAAGTCAAGGATTTATCAACCTCTATCTCATACAACCGATCTAGAGCAAGCCTATCCTTGGGAGGATCACAACAATTGTATCAGAGCTACTTGCTCAAGAGAAAATCGGTGAACCCATTCCTAACTCTTCATCTTCTAAAACTGAATTTGACTGTTCACTTGCCCGAATTTTCATAAATAATTGGTGATAGATAAAATTGCGAAATCAACTGTTTGGAAACTAGGAAGAGTCTAGTATTTGTTAAAATTGATTTCAGAATTTTTGAACGTGATTTGATATTTTATTCTGTCCGATCAAACAAAACAGTCATTTCGGTTCTAGTTGATTATTCTTCATTTATCCTTCAATCTTGCATACTCTCACTAGTTGTTTGATCTTTTGTGAGGTACAAAATGTCAGACGAAGAGAGTGAAGCTGAGAATTCCCGGCCTAGACGTGAACGTGAGTCCACTATGAGCAAAAAAGCGTCGACGACATCACTCAACTCCTACATGAAATGAGAAACCGTATGCGCTGTACTAGAAGTCCGTATACCCGGAGACAAGAGAGACAACAAGACGTCAATACGTTAATGGAATTAGATTAGATCAGAGTGATGCGGCAATTACCAGCACTGGTAAACATCGTCGAATAGGCCAAGACAGAACCATAACCCGTTTACAACAAGTATCTCTCCAATTAAAACCAAATGAACATCCACCACATAAGACGAAATGACCTAGGAGGATTGAAACTTCGTATTCCACCGTTCTACGACAAGAATGACCCGGATGCTTTCCTTTATGGGAAAAGAAGGTGGAACTTGTGTTTGATTGTCAAAACTTTTCGACCAAAAGAAAGTGAGCCTAACCGCTACGAATTCCATGACTATGCTATTGATTGGTGGGATCAAATTGTTACTAGCCGGAGACGCAATCGTGAAAACCCCGTTGAGACATGGACAGAAATGCTCACTCTAATGAGAAGACGATTTGTGCCGAACCACTACCACCGTGAGCCTTCACCAACGTTTGCGAACACTTACTCAAGGAAGTAAAGGTGTTGAGGATATTTTCAAGAAATGGAAAAGCTTATGCTTAAAGTGACATAGACGAATCCCGTGACATAGCGAGATTCCTAGCCGGCATGAACCGAGAACTACAAGATAGCATGAAATGCAATCGTATTAGACTTTAGAGGAAATGTGCATAAGGCCGTCTTAGCTGAGAAACAACTCAAGAGAAGAAGCGTCTCACGACCACAATATCCTACTAAACCGAACTACACAAGAGGAGACAAACCAACTTACCCTCCCGAACCGACCTAGACCTAAAAACGACTCTAAGCACTAGCACCCATGACTTAAGAGTAAGGTTGAGTTTACTTCTGTTCGTAACCGTGATATTGAATGTTTTAAATGCAGAGGCAAAGGAAATTATGCGAATAAGTGCCGCCGAATGCCCGAACCATTGATACTAGAAAGCGGTGAAGTTAGTTACGATGAGGAAAAGAAAATTGAGACCGAGCCTATCTATGATAATATGAGGAGCATGCTGTTGATGGTGAACTCTTTGTACCAGACGTGTTCTCATTTCCAAGAGCCGGTCATTGAAAATAAACAACGCGAAAACCTCTTCCATACTCGTTGCAACGTCAAAGGCAAGGTATGTAGTCTAATAATTGATGGCGGAAGTTGTACTAACGTTGCTAGCACTACCTTAGTGGAAAAGCTAGGTATGGAGACCAGAAAAACATCCACAGCCATATAACCTAAGATGGTTGAACAACCAACGGCATCAAGTTACCAACAGTTACGGTTCCTTTGACCATGGCCGCTACGATGATGAAATGGTTGTGATTGCTACCGATGGAGCTGGCATATCCTTCTTGGACGACCTGGCAATTTGATCGAAAGCCATCCACAATGGATTTACAACACACTCCTTTGAACACCATAGGACCAAACGATCACCCTTGTACCATTGACGCCACATGAGGTATATTGTGATCAACTTAGACTTGAACAAAAAAGCAATGTAAGTAATTCTTTACTCTAAGTCTTATCAAGATAAGAATAAGGGTTCTAAAACAAATGATATAATGCCCATAACTGAATCCTTACTTGTTAAGCTGAGTGAACTTAAAGATGCTTTTTATTCTCGGCAACCGTTTTGTTGTTTAGTTTTTAGGGATGCTTTTACAAGCATGACATGACCTAAGCCGGATATCCCGAGCAGTGTGTCTTCTCTTTGTAGGGATATGCTGATGTTTTTCCAGAGGACGTCCAAGTGAATTACCACCAATCCGTGGTATTGAGCACCAAATCGATTTTTCACCCGGATCCGCTCTTCCGAACCGCCGGCTTACCGGACTAATCCCGTTGAAACTAAGGAGCTCCAACGTCAAGTTGACGAACTGATGGCTCTAAAGAGTCATATACATGAGAGCAGAGCCATGTGCTGTGCCCGTCTTACTCGTTCAAAAAAAAGATGGTACTTGGCGATGTGTGTCGACTGTCGCGCATAAACAACATTACGGTAAGTATCCGTCATCCATACCAAGGTTAGACGATATGTTAGATGAGCTCCATGGTTCTAGATTAATTTACAAAAATAGACTTGGAAAGTGGTTATCACCAAATCCGAATGAAGGAAGGTGATGAGTGGATAAACCGCTTTTAAAAACTAAACATGGCTTATACGAATGGTCTTGTCATGCCGTTGGCTAACCACGCACCTAGCACCTTTATGCGTTTAATGAATTATGTTCTCTCAGGTCTTATATTGGTTTTTGTGGTTGTGTATTTTTGATGACACTCTAATTTATAGCAAAAAACCTAGACGAACATGTTGAACATATACGGTTGGTGCTAGACGTGCTTAGGAAGAACGTTTATTTGGTAACTTGAAGAAATGCTCTTTTTCGCGATAACGTGTGTCTTTTAGGTTTGTTGTAGCTCTCAGGGTATACAGGTCGATGAAAACAAGATCCAAGGCCATCGAGATTGGCCAAGCCCTAAGACCGTGTGCGAGGTGCGAAGCTTTCACGGTTTAGCCGGATTCTATAAACGATTTGTCTCGTGACTTGTAGTACCATTGCCGCCACCCTTGACTGAAGTAATCAAAGAAGACGTGGGATTTCGTTGAGCAAGTTTCAACAAAGACGGCCTTTATCCTTTTTTATACTTCTTGAAAAATAAAAGAAGCAAAAACTACTCATGCCCTTCTTGTGGTTACCGGATTTCTTAAAACTTTGAAATCCGAATGTGAGTCAGCATCTGGTAGTTGGATATCAGGTATGCTGCTGTTATATGCAAGAGAAGATAAACCGTCGTCCTTCTTGCGCAGTGAGCAGCTTGGCTGGTACGCATGCTCACATTACGCCGACTTACGAAAGAACTTTTACGCTTTAGTCCGAGCACTCCAAACTTGGCAACATTATCTTATGGCCGAAGGAGTTTGTTTATTCACACGTCGACTCAATCTCTTAAACATCTAAAGAGCCAGCAAATAAGTTGAACAAGAGACAGCACGTTGGGTAGAATTACTTGAAACATTTCATTTACGTCACAAATACAAGCAAGGAAAGAAAATGTAGTTCGACGCTTTTGTCACGCAGTATGCTTTGATTTCTACACTTGACGCCAAGGTTCTTGGATTTGAAATTGATCAAGGACGCTTACGCTTTCTGTCTGATTTTCCAGGAAGTTTTTCTCTTTGTGCGTAAATTCGCTAATGGAAATATTATCAAAGTGACGGATTCTTTGTTATCGAGAACCGACTATGTATTCCTAACTCCTCGTTGAGAGATCTTCTTATTAAGAAGCACATGAGGTGGTTTGATGGCCGACACTTTGAGCATTGCCAAAACTCTTCACATCTTACAAGATAACTTCCTTTGGCCGATGAATCGAGCATGTTAAAGAACGATTTGTAGCCGTTGCAACTGCTAAGTTATGCCAAATCCAAACTCAAACCAGGGTTTGTATTGCCGTTTACCATTCCTAGCGCGCCTAGGACTGATATTTCTATGACTTATTTGATTGCCTAGGACTAGAAAGGTAAGCGATTCCATCTTTGTGATTGTTGATCGGTTTTCGAAAAATGGCGCGCATTTTATTCCATGTCATAAACACAGATGATGCATCTAATATTGCTAGTTTGTTTCTTAGGGAAAATTGTGCGTTTGCATGGATGCCTAGGACTATAGTTTCGGATAGAGACACTATAGTTCTTGAGTCATTGTTTGACTTTTAGGCTTATTGAAGACCCTTTGGTCGAAATTAGGAACTAAATTGTGTTTCTCCACTACATGTCATCCGCAAAACCGACGGTCAAACTGAAGTTTGTTAAATAGACTTTAGGATCGCTTTTGAGAAACATTCATTAAAAAGAACCTTAAGTCAGGGAAGATGTTTGCCTCATATAGCAATTTGCTTACAATCATGCACAAACATTCTACTACTTTGTTTTCGCCTTTTGAACTTGTTTATGGTTTTAATCCACTTACTCCTCTCGATTTAACCCCTTTACCTTTGATGTGAGCGTGTAAGTTTGGATGGTAACAACAAGAGTGAAATGGTGAAACAAATGCATGAGAAGGCCAAGGCAAACATCGACACAAAAACGAACTTTACCGTAAACATGCAAATAAGGGACGACGCAAGAAGGTTTTGAACCCGGAGATCTTGTATGGATTTATCTTAGAAAGAACGGTCCCGGACGAAGAAAATCCAAACTCTTACCTAGAGTCGATGGACCGTTCACTGTATTGAAAGGATCCACGACAACTCCTACAAACTTGATCTTCAAGGTAAGTATTCTATAAGTTCTAGCTTCAATGTTTCTGATTATATTCCTTATGTTGCAGATGAAATCGATTTGAGGACAAATCCTTTCAATGGAGGGTGATGATATGATCATGGACGCAAAGGCATTGGAGGATGCTCAAGAAGATGTTATACTCATTCCGGAAGGACCTATCACCCGATCTAAGCAAGGAAGCTAGCTGGAGCTGTTCAACAAATACTTACGGACATTCAGATCAAGGAGGAACAACTCATGCACCCGATCCTCACCTCATTATCTTCGAATTCTTCTTGAGGTTTGATCGTTTGTGTAAGTTGCGTTGTACTCTTTTTCCTGTATACGGTTTTGTCCCAATGGGTTTTCCGTATAGAGGTTTTAACGAGGCAACCGGCTTACACCGTTTAACGATCCGACCAAGAGAGAATCCCGCTGAGAGTAAACACACTAAATGCAGTCTTTGGTCTTAATTGATTATTCTCTTGTAATTTGCTCTTGTCATTTTCGAGGAGTGTGTTTAAACTCTCCCTTCTCCTTTATATGTCTTCTCTTCTCCCTTGTCAAAAAAGATTATTATTATTCAAAACATATTTCAGAGTTTTATGCTCTCATCTCTTATTTCTTTGAAGGTTATCATAAAATATTTATCGGTTTATCAAAGAGTCTTTCTGCAACTCTTTGACGCAGCCATCGATCTGATCGATTGTGAGTGTTCTTCTCGTGATAAGGGCACAAAGATCTTCGGTGTAACAGCCACGCTTTGTCATCCTCTCCTCGGATTCTTCCCAA